>PNEQ01030019.1:0-38380 GCA_003012365.1 Medauroidea extradentata | reverse complement strand
CAGACCTCATGGCACTTAGGTACTATTCGTACCAAAAGACCCCTACAACCAATCACAGCTCAGGACACGCCCCCCTAGACAACGTCTTGGCCAATCAGAGGCCTTGCACCACCAAGGGGAGGGGGCTGCAAGGTTATTCAAATGCAGGTTAGGCCGGTTTTGCTCCCTGTGGGGCCAGTCCCCGCATGCTCCCCCTACTCACTGTAAGTCATGAGACCAATAGTACAGTAACGGTACGTTTCAGACCTATGTTTATGAAACACTTCTGTTCCTTTAGCTGTGAGAACTATTCCTCCAAAATATTGACCTACAATTTTGCAACATCCTGTATCACCACTGCCGGATTTACCGCTAGGCCCACTAGGCCCGGGCCTATGGCGCAAAATTTTACGTGGGCGCACATTTATCGAGGAGAACGCGTGAAGAATTTTCCACCACTATTTTTAAAAGTGCCAATATGGAGACGAGTATATAATTTTTAAATGGCTTTACATTTGACATTGTTGACTGTCACTCATAGGCGTGCGCAGGTTTAGGTTAAGGGAAGGGGGGTGCATGCCTTAGAAAGTATATATACACACACCTGAAACCAAAAAAAGTGGGATGGGGGTGTTTCAGCGGTCTTCCGCTGGAAAAATTTGGATTTTAAGACTTAAAACGGCGCTATTCAAGGAGTTTCCGATCCAAAGCACTGACTTTACTACTGTAAGAAACTAGAATTTTTAGGATCAATTATGCCTTAAAAGTGAAATTTGCAGAAAATTGCAACGCAATTTGGGGTAAAGCTGCACCCCTTGCACATCCTGTGCGCACGCCTATGCTGTTTCTATTAGTTTTATCTGTTCTGTGGCCAGCTCAGCTATTTGTGTTCAAGTAACTGTGTTTCAATTAAGTTGAACTATTATTGTGTTATCACTATTATTATACATAGCGAGAGGACAGAGCAGAGTAATCTTAAATAATGCTGTGCTGAAAACGGGATACGGACGCCAGTTGTTAAGGAAGGAAGGAAAACAGAGGCTGCTGGGACGCTTAGACTGACGGACCTAGGGCAGCTAGAAGTTTAAACATATCGTTCGTCCGAATCAAGACAGTTATAACTCAAAATTATACATTTTTCAGAAGACGGGTTTAAAGATTTTAATATGAAAACGAATAGGAATAGTAGCAGGATCGTTGACAGAAATTTATTTCCGAGTTTTTTTCCTATAACGACTTATTAGAGCGGGGGGTTCTTCCCCGGGAAAATTTGGATTTTAGTTTGCGAGTTGGTGCTATCTACGTGGTTTTCAAGTCTACGAAAATTTAATAGGACATCTAGCAGAAATTGTAATATTTTTAAATATTAAAAATTAGGGTGGATACAAATGCCTATACTGTCCCTCTCCTCTGTTCTAGGGGTGGAACAGTGTTCCCCAGTCCACCCCTCACCCACTTAACTGCTATACACAACCAGTACTTCTTGCCAATGAGAGAACTGTAAGCAATAATATTGCCTTCTCTGTTATAATAAGAGCTATATACCGGATATAAATTTCCTCGTTTCATGTGCGGAAACAGGCAAAATTCGCGTTATCATTTGGTAGCAGACAATACTTCTCTTTCCTATACATAACAGAACATAATCTGCGATTCAATTGGCCACGAACTTTTATGTGTTGTCATTTACGTGTGTTACTTCTTGACAGAGATTGGCCTCTCTACCGTGTAAGCATTCTGCGCGGCAAGTCACGACATTATCGGCCAGCGGGAGACGTCGAACGAGCCTATAGTCATTTTGAGTCCAGTCAGCTGTCAGAAAATAACGCGAATTTTTCATGTTCCTAGCGATAAGGTTCAGGTTTCCACACTCGACGGTAGTCACTTCGCTTCTATTCGTGGCGTTCCAACGTTGTTTTACGAATCCGGGGGTTATTTTTGTACTCACAATACTACACAAAAAAACATTTTTTTTTAAAACTAAATATCTCCAAAAAATGTAACGTTACAGGAGAGAGGAAAAATACGTATCCTCTGAACGGTTATATATACCGTAAAGTGGGTATACTTTGTACCAGCATGGGTAACTTTGCACCACCAAATATATTTTTGTATAGGACGTTTGGTGAAGGCAAACCAGAAGATGGCTGGGTATTCTAAAAAATTAATTTGATGTACTCAGATGTTGATCACTAATATTTCACCAATCAACACACACAAAAATATTATTGGTGGTGCAAAGTTACCCATGCTGGTGCAAAGTATACCCAGTTTACGGTATATATATATATATATATATATATATATATATATATATATATATATATATATATATATATATATATATATATATATATATATATATATATATATATATACATATTTAAAACAGGTTAACAGTAGGGTACCCAGTCAGAACAACAACGAGGCACCCAAAATGCACTGTTTTAGATATGACACATTGAGTTTTGACAATGAATGGAAATAATACATTTTGAAAAATAAAAGTGTTTTGGATATACGAATAGACCAGCAGGACAGCAAATGTTTCAAGATTGACAACTATGTATCTATAGGTTACAATGCTGCCATCTCTTGCGACAGAATGACAGTAACGTATATGGAGAGTGAGACATTCAAATACAAAACTGTATTGATCTATTCAGTTTTGAAAACAACAAACATTGCAATGTATATTATAACCGAGGTTTATATTGACTTTTAATGAGAAAATGTGGATTTATTCAGTTTTGTTACCAAAATACATTTTCAAATAGCCTTCCCAACGGTAAATATTCACTTTAGATCAAAACCCATTCCACCATCCTATTTAGTAGAAGTGGTTTATACAGATTTGGTCATAAACAAAATTTTAAATTTTTTGGAGATATTGAGTTTTGAAAAATTGCTCCTCAAATAGCCATTTTGAGAAGCCCCTTAATTATGTTTCTAACATGTGCGTTACAAACGACAGAGGCACATCTTCAACTGTGAGTTTTTTATGTAGCTAAACATAATGTAATTATATTTTGTGGTTTTGCTTAGAAAATAATAACAGTGTCTTGTTACAACACCGCTCACGCACCAGGTAAATTGGCCTCGTATTATTATGTATGGAAAAATAATTGAAAGGTTATTCTTCGGTATACTAGGTTGAATATTTAGGCAGAAATAACAATGTTCGGGGTATCGTAATTAAATTTATCTTTGCTTATGATACTTTAAAACACTTACGGATTATGATATTCCTTAGTATTTACTATCCAAAAAATTGCCTACTTCATTTTGTACAAGGCATCGCCCCGCGAATTTTTGCCGGCTCAGGATATATATTATTCTGAATGTTCAGACTTTTTAATTGGAAGTTAAGTGTACTTTTATACTAAATAAGTTAGCTTCCTCATCAATAAATTGAGATATAATAATCAAACTACATCTACAAAATGTCAATATCATGCTGACGCTTCGAATTCTACATGATGGTTTTTTGAAAAATGAAAGTTCAATTGTCGTAATAGGCAAACAATTAGGAATGTTGTGCCAATTATTACATGCAGTCCATTAAATCCTGTTGCTATACAAAATGTTGACCCATAAACTGAATCTCTAATAGTGAATGGAGCTTCTAAATATTCGCATCTTCTATTGTATCCTTGAATATATATATATATATATATATATATATATATATATATATATATATATATATATATATATATATATAACGAAATTCCAAATGACACACTAGAATAGAATTTTCCGGAACTCTGTTTAGTATAGTTAAATGTTTATCTCAATAATTGACTAAAAAAAGTGCAGCAGTATTTGTTACCAAACACGTTGTTGTTATTGTTGTTGTTCCAGTATCGATAAATTACCTACGAATCAAGTTTCACTTTTGGATCTAACGTAAGCCTTCAACTAAAAGGACGCAAATACGGGAATCAGCAAAAGTCCCTCCAAGTCTTCTCTGCATGCGATCTGCAGCCAATATTGTTAACTAACAGTCAAGCGCCGAGAGAACAGCATAGTTAAAATAATTCACGTCTTCCTCATCACTCAGAACGCTCTGAGCAAATTACTTTCCCCCAGAAAGTTGGGTAAGTTGGCACGATGACGGAGAAAAAGATGTTGACGTCGCTCCTTGTCAGCTCTTGTACGTCTTTCTCTTCAATTCTGCTGAGCAGCGACGGGAGTGATTTATCAATATCTCAACAATCACTACATGCAAGAGCATGGAAGTGGTGAGAGG
Organism: Medauroidea extradentata; assembly: GCA_003012365.1. NCBI lineage: Eukaryota > Metazoa > Arthropoda > Insecta > Phasmatodea > Phasmatidae > Medauroidea > Medauroidea extradentata. The sequence continues at coordinate 34,149 of PNEQ01030019.1, read as the reverse complement.
GGAAGGAACACGGAGAGGAGAAGTGGGAAGGAGGATGAGGAGGGCAGGATTGAAAGGAGGAAGCGGGAACTTGTTTTTGGGGTCTCCACTGTCCAGGGGTTCTCATTACTCATAGCTGGTAACTTGGTAATTACCAAGCTGTCAAACTGCGAAACAGATTATATAACTCGCCGCAAACGGGCCAAGAGGAAAGGAGAGAGAGAGAACGAGACGTCGATAAAGATGTGGGACAGAAGCAGCTGGCGAGATCTGATAGGACCATTTGAAGATGAAGGTGTGATTAGTTAGCATGTGCGGTCCAGGATTTACTTCAGTATCTCGTGAAATAGCGACAATAAAGCTCGATGTTCGTTAGTCCACTCTCTGAAATGAAAATTCGCTCTACGAGAGGGATGTGTGATCAAAGTCCTCCTGTTCCTGCCTCACATATATTGCCTCATATGTGTAACTCTATACCTGAATTCTTGGGCACATAAAGAACAATTTTACAAGGAGAAATAACTGTGGCAGAATTGTTAATGTTCTGTGCTTCATTTAGACAGCAGTCAGCATGTTTATTTCATATCTATCATACTTTGGCCATTTTCAATTTTTAACTTTCTCCTCTTGCAATGTGCAATAAGAAGATAAAATGTCAGCGAGGCCACGTTTTGAGGATGGATAACTTTCCGATTTGTAGTTTATGTGATTTAAATGTACAAAAACTTGACTTTCCACAAGGATATCTTGCCTAGTTGTTTTTATGTATAAAATTATGAGAATCAATTGTTAAGTGAATTTTACTCATAGTTTTCATATAGGTACTTCTGAATTTTGGAAATCTGTAGCTTCCGGATGGAAACTTCGAGCGCAGAAGTCATCAGTGGTCTCCATGTTCATAATGTTTACCCATAATATGCAAACAACTCTACCAATAACGACTCAAGATGATATAACACATTCATCACATCATCTCACTGGTTACGTGAAACTCATTTTCTGAAACACATCATCGAGCTATATATTTGATATCCATGTTTCTACTAGAAACTTTCGATAATTTGTGTCATATATGACACGTAACAATTATACAGCTCCATTATGAAACTAACAATTCTCCTATACCTGACTGGTATTTTACCTATACAAAATACTTTTTGGCTTAGTTTTTAATTAGTATATACCTAAAACATTTCCGTTTATTCATATGACACAATTCCTTTTCAAATTTTTAAAATTAAATACGTTTGTGTTGATTACAGTCAATTCGGCTTGGTCTATTTCCTTTATTATTTTGGCTTACTCTTGGTTTTATAAGACGGCATAGCGTTGCAATGGCTCTGTACACAATATTTCACTAAAATAAGCTTTACAAAGTTTTTTTTTACGTTCACTGACGTATCATATACCATATTGAAGATGGCAGCAGCTACTGTTTGGTGCGCTGCACACGTGAGGTGATTAAGTTACGTATCCCGCCATTAGGCGCCCCTCCGCTCCTCGGAAATACTCGGGAACATTCGTTAATCCTCGGCGGTTGACGTAACGGCAGCGTTACACTCATTCATATTTATTGTAGTTTCTTAACCTAAAGAAAAAGTCTTTTGCACACAATATTTTTTGACATTTGAAAGTAACCTAAACTAAATTAAACTAACCTAAACGAACCTAAACTTATCTAAACTAATTGTCACAGGGGACGGGGATACGAGGGAAGATGTCTGGCTTAATTGCCGAGGATAAACGAATGCCCCCGAGCATTTCCGAGGAGCGGGACAGTTGACGCGACCCAAACGCTCGTAGCACACAGTGCATTAAGCTGATAAGGCGCCCAACACATCAACCAGTTTACAACAGTCAATTTAATATGTGACTACTACCGCTGCAACATACGTAACCCTTGATGAATTACAAGCCAAGAAATAACTGTGACTGTGTTCCAACTGGCATTGCTAATTATCTACCAGGTTATGCGACCGAATCAGTTTACCGAAACGACAGGGTTATCTGTAGCGTTTAGCTACGTTCATTACGTACAATATTTCAAATACTAAATATTCTTCAGCGCTCCAACTATACCATGATCAATAACTAATTGCTAAATCGTCAATCGGAGCACGACTTAAGCGTTACATAATTGCCTTATACACAATAAATAAAATGATAAATTTTGATATGTTCTTACATCCACAAAGTTGACATATTTATCATAGTTACCGTAAAATATACCTTCTAACTAAATTGATACAAAACATACTTACATGCTTTAGAGTAATAAACAGATTTCAAACGAAACAAACGGTGACATATACGTCTACTGTAATACTTATGATTAAAAAGAAATTTATGGTTTAGCGAAATGTGACATGAAGCAATTTTACTTCCAAAAAGCGAACAGGAACGGTCAACACTACATTCTACAAACAATACAATTTTCTAAACAGCTGCATTAAAATAAATGAGATAAAATTAATTGGTTAAATCTACATCTTAAGAATAACACTACAAGTAAGAAATAATTCAGACCCAGGAAAATATGGACACAAATTTTTCCTTCAACAAAAAATTAAGAATATAGGCTTCTCCAATGGCAAAATAAGTAATTTTAAACTAGAATTGAAAAATTTTCGAAATACGAAAACATTGACGTTTCTTAACCGTTTTAAAGGAAGGGTCGTGGAAGTATGTGAGTCAGTGGACTGTATTTTCTTCAGCGACCTACTTTCCTGAGTCTTAGAAAATATTATAATATTGAAAATATCTAACAGCAGCGATACAGCATGAAAGGTGGCGAGGTGAGGAGGAAATTGCTAAGAGTAAGAATGATTTAGAAGCATGAAAATCCAGGCCACGATGCAGGAACAATAATGGCATATGTCTTGCTGGGACGGCAACTGAGCTTTCTGACTTACAGTGAGATGCTGACATAAATCACGCGAGATTCTACATGGCTTAGAAACGATACTTAACGCGATATGGAAAGTTAAGGTGTCGAGCCAACGACTGGAATGTTCAGTCGTCGATAACATCTAAATTACTCATCTTATTTTAATGAATTTTTTTTGCCGAGTAGATGTTTTATTAGTGAACGTCTATTTATGAAGCGCTGGACGGAAGTATGCTGTGCTTTTGAGTAAAAAAAAAACGGTATTTACAAAAATCAGGTATTGAAACCACAAACTCCATAAAAATTGAAAACCATAATTTTTATAAATTTTCGTACGATAATATCCAGGACTCTATGATAAGCGAATTTCAAAAATATTAACCCATTGATCTCAAAATAATTTTACTCCCCGAAAACCTCTGCACGATTGGTTTACGGATGTTAAAAATATTTTAAATCGAAACGCAGATTTTTTTTTAGTTTCGGTTAGAATAAAGTCCTAGTACTTAAATTTATAAAAATTACTGTTTTCCATTTACATGGATTTTGTGTTTTCAATTCCTAATTTCTCTAAATACAGTTTTTAATTTTTTACTCGAAAGCAAAGCATACTACAGCCCAGTAAACGTCCGCTAATAGAATATCTACTTAGTAAAAAATCCATAGAATTATTATGAGTAGTTTAGATTTGATTGACGATTGAGTCATCCAGTAGTTGGCTAATCACATCTTACCTTTCCACACCCCTGAAGAGTTAGTGGAGGCTAGCATATTTTTTTTTAACGTTTAAGGCAAGGAAACTAGGAAGGCCGTAAGTCGAATATAACACGACCGTCAAACACCTCATCGCCTCTAGGCGCGAAGGACTAAACTAGCGTGCAGGGTTTTCATAGAATGTGTTTTCCAATGCGACTTCAAGAGATGGCCCTGTTGTTTTATATGTGGAAAGTATGTGGGAAAGTCCAATGCAGGTTTCTATGACTTTGTTTTACGATTACGGTTGATATTTTCTCAGCTACAGCAACGTCATTGTTACCACCTTTGAGGAGTTCCAAGCATTTTTTAAATCATAGGGACGCTGTTTTATTTGTGTGTTATTATTGTAGACAGACACATTGGAAACGTTTTAAATAATTATAAAATAAAAAATACTTTACGAACCACTCTTCAGCAAGACTCACGCGCCAGATCCCCTAACTATTAAGGCCACCGCCTGCCAGCGCGTTAGACGCTCAGGAGCGGAGGAGCTATAAGGGCGATTTTTAAGTGCACATCAAATGCCACGTCAGCACAACAAGCCAAGAGCTGATTTAAATTTATTTGTCGTTTGGAAACGTATCACGCTCAACAACATCAAATACCGCCTCTATTGTTACTGTTTTGCTATCTGTAACATAAATAATTTACAGTTGTCGAAAAACAAAAGAAAAAGCAACTATTTTGCACAGGTTTTCGGGTCAGATAGTTGAAATCCTAGTGCACAGAATATAACATTACTTACAAAACAAAGTTATTTCGTTAAACGACTTTGCTAAAACATGAAAGAAACCATTTTTCAAGCTACGAGACCATGACTATAGGAAGTAATTTACACCAAATGTACCTGTGCGCTACATGCAATAAATATTTACTCTTAATATGCAAAGTTACGCCTTCCATGATTTGAGGTTTGCCAACTGCGCTAAAGAGAACTGTCAAATTCTAATCTTTGCAACTGAGACAGGCTTCAATGAATCTTTCGCGTGACAAGAGAGAAATGTGAAATTCACAACGGGGTGACGGGTATAATGCGATAAAAGCTGTTGTTTTAGATAATCATCATCGAGACATATGCGACACAGCCGAAAAAGTTCTAAAGTTTTGTATTTAAATGTTGACGAGACTGATAGGCTGGTAGCAAATCTTCACTTTACTTTTTTGCGCGTTTTTTTGTCTGAATGTATCCCTTGATTACTGTACGCAAGTATTTTCGTATTTTAATACGTGTGGTGTTGGTAAAACTGGAAATATTGAATATTTTGTGAACGAGTAGAACAACTAGTAGAGTAAACATGAATGACAGTTGTAAAGAGATTGATATAAAATGGCCACGTAGCATGTTTATCAGTGTTTGTCGCAAAGCGACAAAACTCGTGTTCACAATAACGAGGGTTTTTCATCGTCACGTCGTGCAAGCCACGCTGTTGTGGATACAGCATACGGTGTTATAGATTCAAAATTATTTGTATGTTTCCAGCGTATAGACGGTTCGAGATAAAGTGAGCACTCAAAGAAGTCCTGCTAAATTTCTATGTTCACTCAATTCGTATCTTTCCGCGGGTAACAGCTAACGACAGGTCATGAATAACCGCTCTGGACACGTCACTTGGTGTTTGCGCGTGTAAAATCAATTGTGAAGTCAGTATGAATCTAGACAGTTTGATTTTAAAAAGTTTATTGATTGTATAAAATAAAGTAATGTTGATTTTGGTTGTTTTTGTGTCAGTATGATTGTATTTAAATAGGAAAATACATGGGACTATATTCCGTAATTTCGCTGCCAACCATACGAGCAGTAAGTCAACTATATCTAATGTTGAATTATATGCAGTAATGACTAGTGATACTTTTCAAAAATTAAATTATATTTTTTGCTTTATCCCGAACGACCTAAATTTGATTTTTGTGATAGTTTAATCAAGAACTTACGTAAGAAAATTATACAAACGTGCAACACTATTATGGAATATAGTTACGGTAATTACGAGAACTGAAATTTTATATTTTGTAGTACAAATGTCGAAAACCCGCAATTTTATCATACTGATCTCGTATCTTATAATACATTTTAATGACTCAAATACACGATAAAGAAGTTTCGTGAGAATTTGTGAAGGGGTTTGCATACAGTTACATTTGTAATTTTTCGATAAATTCCAAACAGCCAGTCATTAAATACTGGTTGAAAGTGAATCGGAGATACATTTCTTCACGGAGTTGCTGTGAGTTCAAGAAACACTTGGGCTAGTTAATACCGTCGTGAATAATTTTTGCACAGTATTTAATTTCAAAAATGTACACAAATATGCTTGAAAAGACCACGGAAGCTATTTTCCACAAGATCGCGTGATTCTACCCAGTGCCTTAGATGCGGAGTAACAAAACTACGAAAAACCATTAGAACTCTGAAAAATATTGGCATTTTAAAAAGACGTAAAGAGACAGAAATTGCGCGAGTTCAATGACGAGCCGGCTGGACTCCACAGTACTGTATACACTATGTCCTCAGATACTTACATTGGCTAATGATCCAGTGAGTGACCAGTTGTACATGTGACAAGGTATCGCGGGAGTCTGTGAGTGCTTATATGCAGGTCTGCTATTGGTTCACAGTCATCAAGGAAGAATTAAGGACATCCACCAGTGTTTTTCTTATTTCGAGATAATTATTTTATGTACACAGACGAGAACCGATATAGCAAAACTGCTTTGTAACTTTGTAGCAAATTTCATTTACTAAGGAATGCAATTTTTTAAAGACAAAAGTTGTGAAGATTTGAAATAATTTATCAATTAAAAGGAAATTTTTAACTAACTAAACTGGTACAATCATAACGTATATTCTCTCGTCAAAATTAGAGCACATTGTAAAACCGGTTTCAAACAAAGTTAGGGATCGATTTTACGACATATGCTCATGTTTGTGCTTTAAAAAATAATTTTCGTCAACAAAGTATAAACTCGGGGCCCAAGCCCTTAGCTGTGAATAGATCGCGAATGGATTGTACGAGTACTAATGTCTTTGCAAATGAGTTTGCGAAAATAAGGGCTGTGTATAGCTATAACACGCATACGTGTCATCTTCTGACGGCAGTTGCCAGCAAGTAACGGTAGACGGTCGATCACGTGACAAGACGAGGAGAGGGAGAAAAACAACTTATATTACCCCGCCAAGTTAACTGTGGTCCCGGGAAAAATCTGAACTACCCAAGGTCAGACAGTTCCCTCCCTTCCCCTCGTTAAGATTAATTTATTAAACGTTAGAAAGATCAATGTTAAAGTTTGCCTCCGGGACAATTTCTGCCGCTTGAGCGCTGGTATCTGCAGGGGTGTAAACGAACCAATCACAGAGCTTTCCTGAGTTTTATGTTGCAATAAGTACTTATGAGGGCGTGGTACATAATTCAACGCTAAAAGCATTAATCTATAACTGTAAGTTTCTTGAAGCCAACTTGCGAAAATTAAACAAAAGCAATCCTAGAGAATAGATTTAGTCAACGTTTTAAACAAAATTGCTTCCAGTGTTACGAACTTTTGAGGCACAATCTCTGACGTCGGAACCTCATGCATTTAACTGTGGCGCAAGAGATCACGCGTAAGTAATTAGTAATTCTGGAAAAATATTTACTCATACAGTTGGCAAATACCGTTATCTAGGATTGTCATTGAGTATTCTATCCATATCGGCTTCGAAAAAAGCGTAGAAATCAATTGATGTTTTCAGCGTTTAATTATCTATCACACACTCTTCATTTAAAAAGCGAGAGTTGTTTCTTTTCACTTAAAAATTAAATGGCTTCTGTCATTTCCAAGCCTATTTAAATTTGATTTTACTACGGTTTAGTATTTTATCTGGTCTCTTAGCGATAGCTGTGAAACTAGCGGCAGAAAATTTCCCTGTGCCAAACTTTTAACATTGATTATTCTGGCCGGTAGTAGAATAAAACTTATCTATACTATTCCCCTACCGTCCCTCTCTCCTCCTTCCCCATTCTCCCGTAATACAGCGATACTAGTGCTCGCCTCATTCCCCTTCGCGTGACCATATATAACTTGACCAGGTAATACATAGGGAAAGGAATATTTCGCAAGTTCAATAACCTACATGTTAGATTCTACTGTCCTATCCAAGCGCCCACCATTGATCCATTATACTCACTGGAACAGCAGACAATAAACGAATAGAAGGCGCTTTAAAGAGCACTGTGCACCGAAAAATTTTTAATTTTATATTTATTTTAAACACTGCCCAACTCTTACACGTTACGTTAATAGTCCCACCATCAACATATATTTATGTTCCATAGTTTTAGCGTAAGCACACGTAAAGTAGCGATTTTCTATTTTCGCTACTTAAACAAAGGAAAAACTATACAAAAGATGCTTATAAAATAATTGATTGTGAAAGTACGTGTATTAAGCTGTAGAATGACACATTCGTTATTCCACGTAAACATAGTTTAATGAAGAAACCATTTTTAAACATTTGGAAAAAATTAGGTACATTCAAGAAATTTTTTTATACAAACAATTTTACGTGAAATTTTAAAGCTGCCATTTTGTAGCTTAGTAAATTTACTTTCACTTAAAAATTATTTCATTTGCATCGTTGGAATAATAGTTTTTGGCTTTGGGCAAATAGCGAAACCGTAAAATCACTATTTTGACATACGCTTGTACAGAAAGTATGGAGCCGAAACATATTTTCTGAGTGGGGAATTGCTATAAATGTAATGTGTGACAGTTGGACAATATTTAGTGCAATAACAAAATTACGTATTTATGGGTACAGATTGGCCTTATCACGCGGGATATTGAACTAACGAAATGCTCCTATTCCAAGTTATACAGAGGTACTACATGTCTAGAAAGAAGAGATAATGGGTGGAATGGTAATGAGCGTGTGATGAGAGTATATTTACCCAGCTGTTTACCTGCGGTGCCCATGTTGAGGATGCTGATCTCACCGAAGTAGGAGCCGGCCTTGAGAGTGGCAAGAACTGTCTTGCCGTTGTCAGCGACCACTTGCAGCCGACCTCTGTTCACTATGTACATCTCCTTGCCTACTTCGCCTGCACACAATCAGCCGCCAAAACCATTTAGCCTCAACATTGAACTTTAGTATTTTCGCTTTTGTGAATTCCTGACGAGGGAAATCAATTACACTATAGACCAGTACTGGACACAGAGATTTGCTACAGTTAACTATACGTAAGTTTGTATATAGCGAAACAAAAAAATAATTTTTCCTGCAAATTTTTTGTTGGCTGAACAATTTGTGAAAAGCGTAACAAATTGGTTTTGCTGGTCTAACAAAATTCATGTTTAACGGGAATAAACGCTCCTGTTGAGATAACAAAATCAGCCAGGCAACCATATATTCGGTTGATTCAACGACTACACTGTTGTTTCGCCATATACGAACATATATACGGTTGAATCAATCAAACCCTTTTCTCTATGAACTTGTGCGACTCTGAGAGAACGCTAATTGTTTTCACACCACTAGCCAAATATAACAGCACACTTAATTTTATTAGTTTAAGAATTACACTGCCAACATACCACAAAGTAAAAATACTTATCTTGTGTAAGTAGTAGTTTTTGTTGCACAACCGAATATAAATTAATAAAACCAAATCCATAGTACGCCAAACATATACACAAAAGACGTTTTCTATCGCCAGGAAAGTAACAGCATTAACATATTCAATAGTTCCACCCCTTTCTGTTAGGTTATTTGTAGCACACTTCGCTATGTTAGAACAGACATGTTGGTTGATCTGTTACAATCACTCGGGCAAATTATGAGTATAAAAAATTTCCCGACTGGTTGTCGCGTAACTATACGATAACAGCTACATCACTTCACAGTGCCTGTAGTGCAAGGTAAACAGAATTTTCGGCACAGTCACAGATTTAACATTTTACTGTCAGAATCTAAAAAAAAAATGTAAAAATTAATATTATTCAATATGATGACTGCAACCTAGTCATAAAAAAACTGTTACACTGTTTCAGACTGACGTATGCAACTCGCATTAACATTATTTAGTGAGTGAGTGAGAGATTTAGGTCATAGAGGTCTTCAGTGCTGGTGAGGGGTGACATGAGATGGGCATGGAGCAGCGCCGGAATGAAGGGGCGGAGGAAACGGGATATCCCTGAGAAAACCCGCCGACAGACTACGGATTCCCACACGTGAAAATTCGGGTGCCAACCCCACCGGGAATCGGACCCAGATCGCCATGGTGGGAGGCGAATGGTCTTAACATTCGGCCACCGCTGTCTCAACATCATTTAAATTAAGACTTAGGCCTATATATCATTATAACGGTGAGAGTGTTACTCATTATCAAGATTATATTTCCTTGTTATTTGTATAGACTGTTCACTATAAACTGAGTGCTCTGCAAAACTTGTAGTTAGTAAAAATATGTTTAATTGGACAAATAGCCGTTAACTTTTGAGAGTGTTGGAACATTTACACTGATTTTTAGTTACATGGAAGTTTTCATATTAAAAATAGTAAAGATGGTTGCAAAACGACAGAAAGAAAAATTTATTCAGTGCTCACTTTATCGTGAACGGCCTATATAATGCACACAATGTCACCGTTTGCTAGACTTGATTTTACAAAATTCAGATTGAATTAGAACAGCTACACTTTTAATAAAATGCTAATATAATTTTGATAGTTAAAATATTTGTATTGCTATGAACATAGTAACAATAGCCTTCGTTTAAATTAAGTTATGGGGTTGTATAGGTGGACCTGAAACTCTGGAACAGCCTGTGAAGTAGGAAGTATCCTTAAAATATTGTTATTATTTTGTGTGCAGTTCTGACTGGGCTTGTTGTAGAGAGAAAAAATGCTACAAATGAACGATAGTCAATGTTGATACAAAACATTCAGTGTTATATACATCACGATGGAGCCTAGCAAACAGTCAACTATTCCCGCGAGTTTCCATTGTCTCTATTTATAATGTAGCGGCTCACTTGGGCAGAACGCACCAATATGATGCTCGAATACGGAGCAGCTCATGGAAACAGCCGTGCCGCACGTCGTATTTATCAAGAGCGGTAACCAAACGGACGAGTTTCACATCATACCACGTTTTCGTCAATTGATCGGCGGCTGCGGGAGAGTGGATCTTTTACTAGGACTGACGGGCAGGGTCGTGGTCGTGCTGTGAGGACTCCTGTCTTGGAGGGAAGGATTTTACGTCAAGTGGAGCAGATTCCAGATACCGGCACACATGCCATTGCGCGCAGATTACGTACGAGTCAAGCAACTGTGTGGCGTGTGCTTCACGATGATTTACTACGCCCCTACCATCGTCACGGGACCTCGTGACTACCCACAACGCTTGCAGTTCGCCACGTGGTATCTACAACAATGTCAAGCAGAGCCGCTGTTCGCGGGAAACATTCTTTTCACCGACGAGGCGTGCTTCACGCGAGATGGTGTGTTTAACTCGCGTAATATGCATTTGTGGGATGCACCAAATCCTAGAGGCCGTTTCAACGTGGGTATCAGGAACGGTTCCAAGTGAACGTATGGGCAGAAATCATCCAGAACTATTTTATTGGGCCATACATTTTGCCTGGACGATTAACTGCTAATATTTGCCGCATTTTCCTGGAGACAGCACTACCAGAACTTCTATAGGATGTTCCACTGGCTGTAAGAAATGTTATGTGGTTTCAACATGATGATGCGCCAGCACATTTTGGTGTAGGTTTACAGGCCATTGGTAGAGCCAGTGATTTTTGGTGAAAAGAATTCTGCAACAACTTGTTTCAATGCCTTACGTGCACAGCTGCAAATCTGGTTCGTGGTTATTGGTAGAATATAATAGGGCAGAGGCGTGGCTCAATTGACTGCACCAACCAGAACAATGTTACCGTGACACCACACGTCCGTGATTTGCGGGAGAACCCAGCGACGCTGAAAGTTAAAAAACTTCCAATCACTGAACATGAAGCAGAGAAACAGATGTGCACATAAGACACTAAAACAAATTGTTGCAGAATTCTTTTCACCAAGATTCACTGGCTCTAGCCATTGGATAAGGCGCGTAGGGCCAGTAAGGCGGCCGCCACGTTCACCAGATCTCTCTGAGCTCGACTTCTTCTTGTTGGGGCTGCATGCGTTCACTTGTTTATGAGACTCCAGTGAACAGCATAGAAGAACTCGTTGGCCGGATTTCCGTCACCGCAGACCACATCGCAGATAGACGTGGGATATTTTCCCGCGCGCGGCAGTCAATGACACGTAGATGTACTCTGTGCATTGACGTCAATGGTGGACATATTGATCATTTATTGTAAGAAAATTACAAGTACACGGCTTTGTCTGCAGTAGGGTTATTAATTGTGTTTGATCTATGTATTATGTTTATTTTAGATAGTTTGTGTAATTATACTGTGCAGTAGTTGTCAATAAATGTGTAGACGATATTTGAGGACTTAACATTCAAAAGGAGCTAAGTATCACTTTCGACAAAAATGAGTTAGGTACATAGAAAGGTGCCAAAACATTAGGTCGAAGACATACCTAAAGTGCTATCTCATAGCGACATTCATGCGCGCCATACATCAGCACAATTACATGGTTGGAGTAACATCAACGCATTCTAGTTCATTGGAAAAATATATATTGATGTTCATAAGTGTTTTGTATTAGTTACTGTTCGATTGCTCCTATTTACTACTTTCCTATTGTAAACATATATGTGAACGCATTTGGATAATTCCTTGTTCATTTGGTTGTCGCAATATACTGTTTTCGTCATTATCTAGAAACTTACCTTTTGGCACTTAGCCCCTTATGAATGTTAAATCTTCATTTGTATAATAACTAGTAAATTGTCATAAGGTTCTTGCTACCATTAAAATAACTAGAACTGACACATGATGTAGCGTATCGTGTTTTTCTTTTGGTGACTACATGCTGTGTAGCAATGGTGTTGGGCGTTATGCAACCGTGCACGCGAATGTTCTCGCACACCATTTTAACTTTATGAGGCTGTATTGCAATATCTACATGATCAAGAATGTTACTACAGTGATATTTCTTAGATTATTGGTTTGCTGCATTACTAAATATCTAAATTTATCAGTTTGGTAATGGAAAGTGTCTCGTGAACGACAACAAAACCGCACCGAGTTACGTAAACTAAGTAAAATATTGAACTTGTTTTGAGGTCTGTTGGAGGCATTATCTGACCAATTTATGAGCATAATCACGCTCATAAATCGTATCAAATAAAATAAATACATTTCGTTCCAAGCACGCAATGCATGATGGATACTGCCTGACAATTCTTTTCTAGGGCATAGCCAGTCATATGCCGAACTCCCACTTCGCCTCTTTCAATAACGTTGTGACACATTATGTGAACATTAATTACTCCACCAAAATGGCAGTTATCAGTCCAGTACAGCCAATAAATATCTTCAATTTATGTGAATGTTTACGTAACTTATATGTATAGGTAATATGTCATTGTTAATATTCGTATTATTTTTCAGTTGTCACTCAGTGAATCGATGTAAATAGACGACATACAGGGCTTGCATACCCACAAAACGTATGTGTAAAGCTAAGCGCCCGTGTGATATACAACCCGTACTGCATACGTTATACAGATTGCATAGCACCAGGTGTTTGTTACACATTAACTTAAGAAATACTTCACAACGAATTTGACCGAGTACGAGAGCCCTGAGAGTATCACACCAAGGGAACCGCTTTTGTTCCTTGGGTGGTTTTATTTATAAATCGCTCTAAAGAATTTGATTGAAATCCATTGCTACCACTTAATGCACAAATAAATGGATTGTTATTTGATTCCGCTAGTGATTTAATATTGTAAGGGCATGATTTTACAAAATGTGTACGGGCCCTTTTGACAACTTTGTTCATGTGAACTTTACACGAAACAATTGTTAATGTTGCATTGATTTTTATTTACGTTCGCGAACACATTTTCAAACTTCATACTTTAAGGGTACATAGCGCCCTTAATAACCACTTTAGACTATAAGCCGTGTATATGTTTTCGGCATTATTATCGTCACGAATCACCTCCAAAGAGGTGTCTGTTTAATTAAGAATCAACCTGTATATAGGCTTCTAAACGTACAAGTGGGTAGCATGTGTTAGCCTTGCGATTTATTTTATTATTTATTACTGGCTTACAATCTCCGAAGGTGTGTCAAAACAGCTGTCGTCTAACCACGGAAGTTACAGTTATATATAGGTTCTTGGCATCCAACCTGACCTTGAATCAATACGCTAAATACTCGTGCCTCTAGCCTTGGCGCGAACCTAATTATCGAGGAGAGCGACTGAAGTGTTGGAAAGGAGAAGTTGCCTTCGTTGCTTGCCTACTCAACGCTGATTGGCTGGCCATGATGCGCCAATGCTACCGGTTCGTTAATTAATAGCTTTACTCGAGGTGAGGCGATTAATTACTCAATTGAGTCGGCAGGTTAGGTTTCAGGGGTCCTTATGCCGTGAGTCTCAAGTGGGTTGATTGTGCTTGAACTCAACGCTTGCCTCTTGCAAAGACGATGAGCGGCAAGACAAGAATGTGGCACGTGTACAGAACTACAGCGCTTATTCAAGACAGTTGAACAGGGCAAGTATTACGCAGAAGGTGCCTACTAGGTACAAGCGAGGGCCGAGACGATGTTAAACCACTCGCAAGACGTCACAGCGGTGTCTCTTGTCTCAGAGTGCGTGGTACATAAATAAACGCTGAAAACATAAACTGCTTCCTACGCTTTTTTTCCAAGCCAATAAGGATAAAATACTCAATGACAATCCTAGATAATAGTATTTGCCAACTTTATAAGTAAATATTAATCCAGAATTACTAATTCGTTACGCGTGATCTCTTGCGCCGCAGTTAAACGCACGCGGTTCCGGCGTAAGAGATTGTGCCTCAGAAGTTCGTAACACTGGAAATAATTTTGTTTAAAACGTCTAGGATTGCTATTGTTTAACTTTCGCAAATTGGCTTCAAGAAACCTACAGTTACAGATTAATGCTTTTAGTGTTGAATTATGTACCACACCTTTAGTTTGTATTGTTTTTTGCGGCAATTATTTTTTTTTTTTAAACTTAAACGAGAGCAGACATCAAAAATATGTCTGGCAGTTTTGTTTAAAATAGTTTTCATCGTGATAGCAAACTTTTTTTAAGCAAGTAATTATACGGTTTCAGTTAATAAGTCAATTAACGAGGCCTATTTTCTGCCTTAAAAAAATTACCCACCATGGAGAAGTCGATTTTAAACCAAACTGCCAGACATGTTTTTGATTTCTGCTTTCGTTTAGGTCTTAAAAATTAATATCGCTAAAAAGTGTAAAGTAGAGAGTATGGGCTTAAGGGCGCCGCCTACCCTCGCGTGAGAGGCTCAAAAGTGACGGAGCCGTATGATCGACCTTGAAATGTGCATCAAATGCCGCGTTGCCTCAACGAGCCAAGCGCTGATCTAGCTTGCAAACTTCCCGCCCAGCGGTTTTTACTATGGGACACTAAGCGGTGACCATATCATTTTATTGGTGGGAAGTCTACAGCTAAGTTCAGTGCAGGTCGCAATCTGAGTTTCGCATACATCCGGTCAGTACATTTTGAAGTACGGTAGTCTGGAAAGGCCGTTTTTAGCCATGTTGGAGGGCTTAGAAACAGTGTTTGTAATGCGCGTGGTGTCTTAACAATGAGGTTTCAACCTTGTCTGAAGTTTGTTTTCTTTCGTACGTTGGCACGATGGGCACACGTGGAATATTTTCGTAGAAATAACCTGTTAACGAACACACTGCAACGCATTAGAAGCGTGAGATGGGCGACCCCCTTAAGGGCACGATATACAGCAAATTTTTTCGTTAAATTTTTATTTTTATATGTATACCAAACATTTTTTTTCTTATTGTGAACTAAACTTGTGACTAAATCTTGCTCTTAGGAAAAATTTTGTATCTCTAAAAGTTTTTGCGTAATGACTCGTAAACGTCAAAATCTGCAGTTTACAGTTGTATGTACGCCATACCAAACTGAAAAAAATTCACAGCGTGTAACAACGTTGTAGGCTACAACTCGGAATATATAAAAACTAAAAATTTAATTTTTTTTTGTATTTAAAAAAATTGTTGAAATTTTTAAATTTTCATTTCAAAATTGAAAAAGTTCAATGCAAAAGTGTTGTATTTTATGATTTTATATATGTGGTAGCATACTACAGTGTTGTACACTGGCGCCGTGTCTCACTCATGCACACACATAGCTGGCAGGCGGGCGACGCAACGTAAGGTTGGTGGGCAGTATTGTCCTCAACGTGAGATGTATTATCTCGAGTGCTCGCTTCTTTAATATGGCTATGAGTTTTTACTTGTTCTTCGTATTCTCCTCTTATGGACTCCATCCTTTCCTCCAAGAGGTCTGTACACCGGTAATAATGTCTAAGCAGCTGTTCTAGTATCTTTTAGTCCATTTCGTTTTGTTTTTACAAGCTGGCATTTTTTCATTTATCTTTTCCAGCACTTCTTTAAATTTCTTCTTTTACTTTAACCTGCGGTGCCAGCACTACGTTTCAAAGGCGTGTGCTTTCTTTGTGTTCTTGTCCAAGAGGCACCAACTTTTAAAATAACAGAGGGTGAATACTGACAGAAAGCTATTTATCACGTTTAAAAAGTTATTTTTGTGTACCGAGTTACGAAAACTTCTACCCTGTAAACATATACCTAACGATTTTGGCTTGATGTTATGTGGTATACACGACGTGAATATATGCTGACGTGAAAAAAAATGTATGTGGTAATACGAAGGCACGTGCGCAGATGCTTGCACGCTGGAGATAACATCTGATTTACATCGCGACATTTCAAATGTACTGTTTGCTATCAACTACAGACATAAACCACATTCTTGGTTGTGAGTATCTTTCATTCTTAACCTATATAGTTTTGATGCTCGGGCTTTATCATGTAAAGACAACGTTAGCATTTATGGATTATGGTGCAACATAGAGACAGATCATCTATTGTCCCTATTAGATATACGGACTTACAAGGGATAGGTCTGATATTTTCTGCTCAGTCATGCTCTCATGCAGTATCTTATCTGAGCTTTAGCTACGGATTCAAAGTTCAGTCAAAGTGATCAGACTACTCGCATCCCACCACATTGATCCAGTTTCGGTTTCCTTGATAAATATGGGGGGGGGGGGGGGAAGTGATCCCGATATCTCACATGCGAGAAACATGAGAAACATGGCGGACGTTGTCTATGGCCGAACGGGTCTTCTCGGGTTACTCCAATTTCCTCCGTTTTTCATTCTGTCTCTGAACTCCACTTTACGGTTTCAGTTCATGTCATTCCACCTGGAACAGCGGATGACTAAGGACAGAGGTGTGATGCCTTGCTCTCGATGTCACTCCCAGCACTATATGTATTTGGGCTCTAGATTTTGGCCGCCACGTCGTTCACTAGATTGTCAATCTTCTATGCGATAGTATATTTAGTATGCATGCTTTTTTGAGAAATTATAAAGAACAACGTTTTTAAGTCGTGCAGATATTCAATCTAATAGGCCACTCAAAATTATTAAGTGATTCGTGCAACCATACATTCCTTTTTCAATATAAAAAATAAATAAAAAAATAAAATAAAAAATTGCATACTTTCTTTGGTACCTCGTTCTGCGAACCCCATCTCCCAAACCGTTAACGTCGTTGTGTACTAGAGTGCTATAGTGTCGCTGTATTGTTGTTGTGGGCGAAGTCACGTTGTTTCCTATACGGGAACTCGTTTTATTTTAACTTTTTGAGTACACAAAAATTCGTTTGGCGGGGGTCTGGAACTTGCAACCTTTGTATCGTCAAGTAAACGAGCTAACCGACTAAGCTACGGAAGCAGTGCTGATAATGCGTAATTAAAACGAGGCATACATAAAAATAACTTTTTTTACCGTAGACAAAATTTTTCTTGGTGGTTATAAATTATTTACTTTAGTTAAAATTTTTTTAGGGGTAGCTATTAGTTAAGTGGATTTAAAATTAATTTCTGGACAGTTCAGACCGGCGAGGGAATGCCGGCATCGTCTCCACACTCCAACAGGACGAATCCCAGTGGGACATGGCCAAGCAGTGCTGCTTCTTATTTTTATGGCACATGTGGGCGATATGGTTGCACTACCAAGAAGCGTGATTTTATTCAAAATGAAATTTTTCACATCATCACCAAACTGCCTGAACATGAAGGAGTCGACCGCCCGCCCCCCCCCCCCCACCACGCATAACTACCATAGTTTCCCATGGACCATTCTTTCCCCGGGATGCAAGTATCTTGTTTGGTACACCAGACACTGGCAACCGCCAACTACATAGCGGAATTGCGCCTGTAAAGAATGTGAGAACAGACGCATAATTTTGCATATTGCAGTGAAGTTTAAAATTTAAATTAGATGACTTTATATATGAACTAAAATGCATTACAGAAATATATCGCTGTCATGCAAGAAAATAAAACTTACTGTAGTAGGTACAGTATTTACTGTAAAAATATTTTCACTGAAATATATATGGGAATAATTATAGGTAAAAATTAAAAACCTCATATGGGCCATCAAAATTAAGAGCTGTAGTACCTTTCTCTACCTAGGGCTGGAGGTAGATGAACGTTGATTGCCAAACGAGTGAAAGGCAATCGATGTTCTATTGTTTGTGACTAGAAACCATACCACACGCACCACACGGATAATCATCATGTGTGGGCTATACATGTACATAAGTGTGTCCAGCAAATGAGATCCTCTTCATGTACTCACATACGACGTGACTAAATGAATAATTTCCTCTGGACAACACCCCGAGACCAGGTTTCGAATAGTATATAATTTTTTCTAAATGGTATTGTATTATTTGAAGGCACGTTTCTTCCTAACAGTAATAAAAAGTGCTCAAGAAACCTCGCACAGTCCATCTGCTAAAAACAAGTGTAAAGTCAGACATCCCTTGAAAAATCAATGTGTTGCACAAATGAGTACTTCAAGCTCTTCAAAATAATTCGTTAAGTGAACCACTTTCAAGGACATAACAAATGTTTCTTCTTATTTGCAGATAACTATAATAAAAATATTTAATCTGCTGTTTTTGTCAGACTATACACAGGCCTTGAAATGACTGTTGTCGAAGGAAGCCTTAACTTCCTCTGTGTTATCTTCGTTAGGTCTTTTGTGTATGCATACATTACAGTCTGAATTCATTTCTGATGTCCGCGTTGTTCTCTTACAGTTTTGTGGACAGTTTTCACACACCTGGGGGTCTATTCTCTAACTTCACTTTTGGTAAAGATCGTCACTTGTGACTGTCTTTCGTGAGCGACAGCGATTAAGATGGTCACTATTGACTGTCTTTATATCGTATTCTCTAACACCTCTCTTTACCAGAATCTCTATATACTTGGCAACACTGTAGGATGTGTTCAGAAAACCTTCATACGCCTTGCTAAATTAAATTTCCTCCCTTTTCACAGCATGTTTTGAACTACTAATTACTTAAGTTTAGTTTAAAATATATGAATCATATTTGTTCCTCTTTGGAATTCCGATTTTAAAAGTTATAACTTCATCTCGTCTCTCGTGAAAAGGTAGTGTGCTGCGCTTACAAGAGATAGCCCTGGCACTGTGTTAGTATCTCCAGCCAACATATAGCAGCACACGTGTTGTATTGAATTTGTTCTTTGCGTCGGCATTAAAAGTTAATATACACAGACCCTTAATTCCCCAAACATGCTTCATTATTGAAGGAAAAATCAAATAATGTATTTCTGTCCTCTTCCAAGTAATATTTCAATCGGATTTGTTCTCCAACGAGCATGGCCGTAGAACACAACCTAAATATGTCGGCCATTTTCATTAACTTTATCTCGTAACAACATCCTAGAACCCTATCTTTATATAAAGAGAGTCGCGAAGCTTTTGAAAGACAGTCACGACGCCATTTTTAGTTACAGAATACGAATTCTCATAATAAAGATAGTTAACCACTAACTATCTTTATATAAAGATCGAATAAGAGACTGAAAAGTTACAGAATAGGCCCCCTGGTTTTGTTATTGTATAGGTCGTTTTAGTTTCGGCTTTGTAACGTCTTTCTGGATACACCGACCATACTCATTTCCGGGGATATATATATATATATATATATATATATATATATATATATATATATATATATATATATATATATATATATACTTTTAGTAACAATTAACACTGGCTTTTATTTGAGTGATTCTTGTGGGTTGTTAACATTTCAACAAATTTCGTTCCCAATTGCATAATACTATGGAAATGCTTAAGCTTATAAAGTGCCATCATAACAAGAATAGTTCAAAGAGCATAATAATATATGTCTCAAACACGAAAATATTTTACCATAGATTATAATAAGAATGTAGTCATTGTGATATGAATGTTTATAGACCCAACAAAGTTCACAAGAAAATCCCAGTCAGCTACAAAAGTGAGAAATGTTTTACGTAAGCTTGGTTGGTTTCGTGCGCATGCCAGTTCTCTTTTTAGTTTAGAGATAAAAGGCATTGAAAGGTCAAATTAATTGTGTGATAGCCACCTTGCGGATTCATTTGGGCATCAAGCTAACTATGTAGGGCCTAGCTTTAATTCCAATTACAGAATTTAGTTTACGACTTAATAAAATTCCTCGCAGAGGAGTGAAGGACCAATCATGATATACCACTGTGGCAGCGGATCTCCAATCAAAAGCTAATGCTTACTAAGTTCACATATATAATGCACTTGGGAAGGACTTAAAATAGCGCCAACCAACGAGCTTATTAGTGACGAAAACACTGACTCGTTTACATACAAACAGAAATAGGTAAAGACTCGACCAATGTCTACAGCGAGCTGATATTCTATAAATGGTTTTCACGTCCATTAAAGGTTTCATTTGTCGCTTATTTTACCGCCTGTCTCTGTCACCAAAAAATTAACTTTAAACGTAAGTAGATGACCTGAGAAGCGTATATCCACGTGAATGTTCTTTTAATTCTATTCTTAAGCAAACATGACTCGCGTACTTTGAGCAGTTGTTAATAAACGTACATCGGCCTAAGCTCTGCACGCTGCTCAGCAACATGGAAAACCCACTCTTAAAGTACATGCGCACTGCGCCCTCACGACTTCCAGTATGTGAAAAGTTGGAATGAATGAAGTACAAGGCATAAAAGGCATTCGCATTGCAGTACGTGCCGTCCCGCAGTACGTGCTATGCCTGCCTAATGCGAGTGTACCTTAAGGAGTAAAGATTTTATGTGAACTGGCAGAGCCGCTGATAGTCTGAAACCTCTCGCGGGATGTCGCCAAGTAGGGCTGTTAACTCCTGTTGAATGCACTGTATAGCTAAAGAAAAATATACTACCGGTTAGGAAGTTAATCGGATTTCCGGCGGAGAACCAAGAACCGAATATTCTCGAGGATTTCTCCAGAAGCAGCATGAAAAAAAAAGTACTACTGTTGTAGGTGTCACACTTCTGTTAAATAGGGACAACAGTTCAGTTTGGTTGCCGGCGTTATCTGAATTGTTCCTACAACAATTTGTTCTGCAGAAATAATAATATGTTCTGTAAAATAAAGATGCTCTTTGTTCCTTTTTACACAACAAATTGCTGTAGGAACACTCTAGATTGTATCGACAGCAGAACTAGACTCTTGTATCTACAGTAATAGAACAATACGTTTCTTTCAGAGATAGCCACTTTATCGATATCAGCGCACTTACCGGCGAAGATTGTTCCTTGCCTAACTAATAAAATTGAGCTTCCTAACATGTAACAGAATTAACCTTAGTTTGACTTAGCAACGACCACGAAAGCTCTACTGGCTATTGAATCTTCTGTAAACACTCAATAGAGACCTGAAAAATTCGCGTTTCGTTTTGAGCCCAAGCTAGAATTAAAACAAATGCAAATTTGTGTAATTTTTGCTTTTGGCTTTTGCCTTATTTGTAGAGCTAGTGATTTTTTTATGAAAAGATTTTGCAACAATCTGTTTCAATGTCTTATGTGCCCATCTACAGAAATGCTTCATGGTCAGTGATAGAGGATGTTTAAATATCTCAGCATTTCGGGGTTTTCCAGCAAATCACATATGCGTGGTGTCACAATAACCTTGTTCGGATTTGCACAGTCAAATGAGCGATGCCTCTGCACTTATACATTATGCCAATAACCATGAAACATAGCTGCAGACGCGCGTGTAAGACACTGACCCAATTGTTGCAAAATTATTATCACAAAAAATTACCGACTTTACTTATATGTATAGGCACGAGTATTTCCCGTATTAATCTGGTAAGAGTCTTAGACTTCTCAGTCCTATACATACACTGGCCAAAGTAGAATATCCATTGGATCCTAACCGTACAAGTGTGTAGCACCACGAATTATTTTATTATTTACTACTGGCTTGCAACCTCCACAGGTGTATCAAAACAGTTGTCGTCTAATCATGGAAGTTACAGTTATATACAGGTTATTGGCGTTCATCCTGACCTACAATCAATACTCGTGCCTCTACTTATATGACACAATTTGGAGGGTTCTGAAACAATATTAAAGAAGCAACGCAATTCATTTATCACAGTACCAGTGGACAGCAAATGAGAATTCCTTTGACCGTTTCCTAAAAACTTATAGGAATGGTATCGCTAATGCATGTCAAATAATTTTGCCATGGTTTCTTTCAGAACACTTCTGTTCACCAGTGTGGTAATTGTACAAATAATAGTTGAAAATGTACCTTTGCGGCAGATGTAGTCGCCCGGAGAGAAGAGGACGGGCCGCAACCTCAGCACAAGCTCGCACAGGAAGCCCGCCTCAGTGTTCTGGAAGATCTCGACCCTCTTGAGCGTGTCCAGGTGCACGTTGATGGCGATCTCCGCCTTCAGCTTGTCTGCAACACGCAGACCACACCGCCATCAGCCTCGCCCTCAATTTTCTCTTTGGGTGTGGTGTAAGATGTGGACGCCGGAAAGCAGGTATTAAATGCTCATCTGTGTGTGGAACCTGCCGTGGTACATGCTACGCACCAACTGTACACAGTAAGAAGAAAAATAAGTAGAGAAAGAGTTTCAAATAGATGACGTCTCTGCAGAAGATGCCATTTATGCATTTTGTATTTTGTAATATGTGTACACAATGAAATTTCCATATATAACGAAAAAACACAAGTAAACCTTTAGTAGCAAATAGTAATTATAATAGTAAATAACTTGGGTATTAAAATAGCAAATATATTTATTTAATTTAACAGAACATTTAAATTTTGCACTACAGTATATGTACTGTTATTATTTGGACAATTTGTTGCATACATATTTCCCATTGTAATTGAAATTTTGTTGTTTTAATTAATAATAACCATGTACTATTTTTTTTTTTAAATATGTAACACTTTCCAATTTGAAAATGTTCATGTTATATGCATGTTTTAACACAAAAAATATGATGACTTTCAGTCTATGTTTTTGTAATGTGTGTTCATTCCATGTCATGTTTCTAAATTCGACAATAATAATCATCACGTGTTTTATGGGTATATACACGCTCCTTTTTTTATAATGTTTTCTGCTAGACATAACACAATTGAAACTATTGTCTACTTCCTATTTTTTGTTTCAAATACAACCAATATAACAAGATGTTCCATGTTATGAAATTTTCAACCACGTGTATTTCCTAAATTATTAATTTTTTATAAAAATTATATATATATATATATATATATGAAATTTTATGCTCTTTAATTTTGTATATAAAATGTTTTTTGCTACATCCAATAGTTTGGGCGCTACTTAAGGAAAACCAATTAAATATACATTTAAGCGCTTCCTCCCCCCTCCCCAACTCAACCACCGCCAACAGAAACTTTTAGTATGTTTAGTATACTTCCCCCTACACCTCTGCAAAATTTTATGATCCTTTTTTTCTTTCGTTGACTGGGCTACTTGTAATTACAAGATAATTGTGTCAAGTTTACATGCAAAGTGCCTGTTGTGAACAAGTGTAGACCTACATACGGCTTGCTACTTACAAGTTTAGAACACCAAACTTGTAGCTGAAAACTGCTGCTAACCAATCTATTTGTATAAGTCTCATATGGTAGGTAGGCAGCTATGCAAGTGTACCGGTGATTTCAATTTATCAAGATTTATTCAGTTCCTCCTCTAAAGGTGAACTGGTAGAGAAATTGCAAAGACGCAAGATAGCATTTAGGCAGAGAGTAAACTTCTGTTTGAATTGCTGTACGAGTTCAACGAAGGTTATTTTATTACTTGTTATGTAGAAGTGTATCAACACAAGACTTGTTTCCTACTTGTGCTCCAACTGCACTTGAAAGGGCCGCGACGGCCGAATGGTCAGACCATTCGCCTCCCACCAAGGCGATCCGGGTTCGATTCCCGGCGGGGTCGGTCCCCGGATTTTCGCATGAGGGAATCGTGCCGGATGATGCCGCTGGTCGGCGGCTTTTCTCGGGGATCTCCCGTTTCCTCCGGCCATTCATTCCGGTGCTGCTCCATACTCACATCACGTCACCCCTCACCAGCGCTAAAGACCTCAATGTTGAGCGTTCTGACTCCAACTACTCTTGATCTCAACAAGTCTTGGAAATCTCTGTGAAATACTTGTCACTGACTATTTGTTATTACAAACTACTTTGCTATTACAACTATTATTTACAAGACTTACACCTTCGTGAAATGGGCTTCTGGTAGCGCGAACCGAGTTTACAGGGTTGTCAGATCTAAGGCGGCGGTCTTCAGCCAGAGGACTTGCACCTACGTGAAATGGGCCCCTGGTAGCATGAACCGTGTTTACAGGGTTGCCAGATCTAAGGATGCGATCTTCAGCCAGAGGACTTGCACCTACGTGAAATGAGCCCCTGGCAGCATGAACCGTGATTACAGGGTTGCCAGATCTAAGGCGGCGGTCTTCAGCCAGAGGACTTGCACCTACGTGAAATGAGCCCCTGGCAGCATGAACCGTGATTACAGGGTTGCCAGATCTAAGGCAGCGGTATTCAGCCAGAGGAAGTCTATGTCGGCGACACTTACCTGGCAGGCAGCTGACGGCCTTCTCCTCGTCGGAGCACTTCTGCGTGAGCCACAGGTAGTCGAACCACTTGATGACCTTCACCTGCAGGTGGTTCGGAACCCGCCTCATGCGCATGTACGTCTTCACGCCGTCCAGCTTGGCTGCAACATCGCAACACACAAATATCAATCCATCTCACCTCTTTCTTGCGTCATACAAGCACATGATGTACAGGAATACATAGAGCTGTTGATTTTTGGTGAAAAGAATTACGCAATATTTTGTATCAATGTACTCCAGCTTCGTGGCAATTGGCAGAGTGTATTTGTGAAGAAGTGTGTCTCATTTGACTGAGCCAATGAGAATAAGGTTACTGCGACACTATAGGTCGGTTTTTTGCGGGTAGATCCCCGAGCTGAGAGTTAAAAACAGCCAATCACTGACCATGAAGCGGAGCGGCAGATGTGCACATGAGGCGTTGAAACAAAATGTTGCATAACTCTTTTTACTAAAAATCACCAGCTCTAGAAATACAGGATAGAAATAGCCGGTAGAACGGCAAACCAGTGGCGTGTGGTGAGTAGTTGCAAGGTATGCTGACGAAGCAGGAACCAGTAACCACAGTGCAGCCGGGTATAACAGAACGTAATGCGGCCACACACGAGATAGCTACGACACACATCTGTTACGACTAGAGGTACGTCAATTTCGCGTGTTCATCTGGCAGCAGCCTAGACTTGTAAGTCCTGTACACCCACTGGCCACAATCGATTATCTATTGGCTTATAACGGTACAAGTAGGTAGCAAGCGATAGCACTTCGCATTATTTCCTTATTTACTACTGGCTTGCAGTACTCAAACGCGTTTCGTAACAGCCGCTAGCAAGTCACAGACATGACAATGAAGTATACATAATTGGCGTTCAACCTGACCTGGAATGTATCTGCGAAATTTACGTACCTTTAGTTATGACGTTCGCTGTACACGCTGGTTGGCAGACGAGGAAGTGAACACGTACAGTTCAGGACAAGCACAGCTTACCTTACAACACATTCACCATACGCTATTGCTAGAGGTGATGGTATATCGCGAAAATGTTTTCTGTCAACATACCCTTGAAAACACCGTACTTTCTTGTAACATGTGTGACTGGGTGATGTACTGTACATCTGACACAACGTAGCTGTATGCAGACCAATAATAAGCATCAAACATTACAATAGCAGAATTCTTATTGGTTAAGTCAAATAGGGAACAGCTCTACGTACAAGAGAAAGCCAATAATGTTTTCATAAGCTGAACGTGCGTTGAAACCCAGCAAACAGTCAAGTTTTCCCACGATAAACCATCATCTCTAGCTATTGCGATAAAACCACACACGCCACAGCAACTTGACGGAAGTGCCTACCGCCAATCAGAGTAAGACGACTGCCCTACTAGCCGACAGCCAGGCCAATAGGAAACCTGCGGTAACATGCAGGAGCTAAAAAGACACGAAGCTGGTATCGACAGCCTCGGGCAGCCAATAACCGGCAGAGTTCGCACGTATCAAATCAACCGCCACGCCATTTCACGTCTACATTGCTATTAATCTGTGTTGGAGGCCACAATTCAGATTAACGATTTATAGTGCACTCAAAGGGGAGTGTTAAGACAATTTTATTGTAATTTCAGTTTTTGGATTGGTAATATTTATTTGAATTTGTCCACCGGCAAGGAAAGCTAACCATTTTTACATGTTTGAAATTAAATTTATATATACATATATATATATATATATATAGGCCTATATAAATTTTTTAATGTAATTATTTGGTACAGTGGCAAGCAAGCCTTCCGCCTCGCCACTACAGCAAACTCCCCCATCCCCTATGTTTCCTTAATTATGTAACCGCGAGTAATTTTTGTAAGAGAATTGTATAGACACGATTTGTTGAGGCCAGTTGGACGGACACAAATTCACACCCAGCCAAACGTGGGTATCGAACCCAGAACCTCTCG
Source organism: Medauroidea extradentata (assembly GCA_003012365.1). Taxonomy (NCBI): domain Eukaryota; kingdom Metazoa; phylum Arthropoda; class Insecta; order Phasmatodea; family Phasmatidae; genus Medauroidea; species Medauroidea extradentata. Next base: position 7,392 of record PNEQ01030019.1, on the reverse strand, counting down.
CACCAAAGTCGGGCGCTAAACCAACTGAGCTAAAGGGGTTGACATCACTGAGCCCAAATAGTATCTATGAAATGTACTACTGAAGTTGAATTTAGTAAAGTATTTAGCAAATTTATTTAATGTGTCGGCCTTTTTTTTTCCCCGCCATCTTAAAACACTGAATCGCTGCAGGCGTTTGAAGATATCCTGGTGATCGACGATACCAGGTCACGTGATTGATCCTATCTACCTTACTCCAGCTAATTACTTATTATAACCGCCTTAGAACAGGTCTTGCAAAGCGAAATGTAGAGTTGAAGGAACAATACTTCGGAAAAGAGATATTCAAACGAAGCGTCGTGTCCTTGAGAGAAGTCTCCATAAGTTGCTTCTTTATCCGCTGGAGGTAATGAAAAAGTGATATGGGCGCCACTCATACGCCCATACAGAATAATACCGAATTTATGCATGGAGCACTGAACTGTGGTTATATATAGGGCCACGATTTTGTCGCGAAAAGATTTTTGCCCCACTTTGTTTCAGTGACTCACGTGCACATCGGCAGTTCTGTTTCAAGGTTATTGGCAGCGTGTCTATGTTCAGACACGTTACTCATTTGACTGCACCAATCAGAATAAGATTATTTTGCGTCTGTACGTCTGTAATTTGCCAAGGCAAGTGAGAGTAAAATCATCCAATCACAGACGATATAGCAGAGCTGCAGGTGTGCACATGACGCATTGAAACCAAATGTTGCAAAAATCTTTTCGCCATAAAATCGTGGCTCTAGTTATATATATTCCTTTTGCGGAAAGAATTATGCAAAGTCACCCAAAGGGTTTTTATTTTTTTATTAATTATGTTATGGGAATCAAATCGGTATTTTGCAGATACAGCAGCCAAAAAAAAATGTCTAAGGGGTCCCAACATAAAGAAGTGCCGTATTTTAAAAAACACGGAAGCATAGTTTGGAATTTTATAACATTAACACTCTGGGACAACCTTAGCAGTTTTGCAGAAAATGAAGAAGCTTAACTCGCTAGAACATCGTTCACATGCCAGGTGGGGGCTTCTCCTAAAGACGACGAGGCATTTAACGCGTGGGTCGGCGTGACCCTTAACACAATAGTAAACAACAGGGCAAAGCTTCCGACCAGTGTAATGGTAGAGTGAAGGACTCTTATGAAGTTTCGGGATGTATTAAGCTGAAACCTCGTAACCATCTTCTCCAAGTTTTATAATCCCGCCTGATATGAGTCAATAATGGGCTTGGCGCTGTTTCTCTCCTCCAGCTATAAGCTGATGATTGGCACGAGGTGCTCATGCATAATTCATCTCCACAGCATCAAGGATCTGTCTTCCTCCTCAGCTGGTTATTTGCAACCACAACAGCTGACAACGTCGCAAGGAGATACACATAACTGAGGAAACACCATTTAGCGTGTGACGACGACGCCTCTCTTCATCAGCTATCACAGCAACCATGGAGCATACAATAAGGGTCTCCTAACTCCCGTGTTGAACAACAAGAACCTAATTTTCGTCGAAGACGTTCGGAGTTGATTAATATATGGCTGGCTATACATAGTTCACCTCACTGCAATACCAACTTCAGAACACTCAACGTAGCACAATATTCTTTTTTGTCATTGGTACCGTCACAGTTTTCCTTTTAAAGTTAACTATTTGGTTCAAATGCTACGTTTCTCTGTATTAAATTACTGAATATATTTCGACTATATATGACAGTTAGAAATAAGGGGATGGCATATTTCGAAAAAAAAATTTGGGTTAACGTACCCATGAAAACACTGCAGCTTCTTGCAACAAGTATGATTGAGTGGAATACGTCTGACACAACGTATCTCTCTGCGTACCAATAACAGTCATCAAATATTAAAAGAGCGGGATACTTATTGGCTCAGTCAAATAGGGTAACAGCTCCAAGTACAAGCGAAAGCCAGTAATATTTTGTTAAGCTGAACGTGCGTTTAAACCCAGCAAGCAGTCAAGTTTTTCCGAGATAAGCCATCATATCCAATGAAAGTATAATTAAAACCAACGTTTTCAAACATCACAAACAATTCGTCAAATTGGGCGGTAGGGGCCGAATAGCTGTGAGGCGGGGAGACATAATATGACCTGGTATGTTAGTATGTTACAGAAAGTACTTTTTTTTTTTTTAATTTACAATGCCTTCTTAATGTGCACTATGCTGAATACATTCGCTACTCTTTCAGTAAGAATACAGAACACAGAAAGGTTTTTTAATACGTTGCTGCCAACATTTGGGGGAGCAAGGCTCGTTACGTTGAAACATGCGCGTTTATGGGAACATTTTTCTTGATGACGCTCCACTGTCCTCATCTCGTCGCGACACTGTGTACAGCCCTATCACAGCGGAACGTTATTATGACACATTTAGTAGCTGGCAACGTCGCCGTCACCTCAGTGCCGAGTAATATGTGGACGACGCAGATGGGCTAGTTGACAACCAACCACGTCACGTTATATGTATACTAGAGAGGACATGGCGCAAACAAGGTAATTTTATGGGCTGACTGTACGCTACGCAACAAGACGACAGCATTACGTAAAATGAACACGTTTCCACACCAACGAAGTCTAATGTCGATGATGCAGTAAGTTTCATAGCATTATTCGTAGTGAAATCGAGTCTACACTCTAAATCTTAATTAGTGAATATTTACTGATTCACGCTGACGGATGGAACATATTCAACAATTTGAATCAGTGAAAATAGTCACTTTTTAATTAGTGAATATGCACTCATTTCCTTCAAGAGTACCAACATCTCACAAGTTATCAGTGAATATTCACTGTTTTTTTCCAGTTTTTTTCAAAAAACAATTTTCACTTTTTGAATCAGTGAAAAATTACTGGAAAATCTGTAAACATTCACTAATTAACTTGAGGAATGTTGGCACCCTTTATCAGGAACAGTGAGTAGTCACACCGATTTCACAGTGGTTTCTCACTGATTCTACTGGTTGAAACTGCTCCATCCATCGGCGTGAATCAGTAATATTCACTAATTAAGATTTAGAGTGCAGAAAGCGAATTACTAGGGACGCCCTTTTGTCACGGAAAGAATTTTGCCCCAGCTCGTTTCAGTAATTTATAATCTACACATCTATATCTGTGCTTCATGGTTATTGGCAGGGTCTCTTTGCGCAGATATGACTGTCATTCGACTGCAGCAAGGTTACTGCGACATCTCACGTCTGTAGTTCGCGGGTAGAATCATAAGACGTGTGAGATTTAAAATATCCAATCATTGAGCATGACTAAGAGCTGCATATGTGCACACAAACCACTGAAACAAATAGGTACAAAATTCATTTCACCAAAAATCAGTGACACTAATAGTCTGCCAAGGGCGAAAATGGAAGCGAATATTTGCAGCGCAGAAAACGCAACTAAAATACTACGTGTTATCTCAAACTATTTCAGACGTTAATCCGTGAAAACCAATCTGGAGAAGTCACCTATTTCACTTTATAAAGCGGGATTGACCACAGAAGGCTCTTCGGGTTTATTTATCGCGCTTGTGAATAACCTATAAGTTTTAGTAAACTAAAAACCAGACATAATGAACGAAACATAATGTTTTAACACAACAAGATTTATTTTTGCAAATAGTATTACTTTTTAAAGTTAATTTAGTGTATAACACGAAAAAGAAATTATATGCAAAACGTTTCTGCTTTATTATGACGGCGCAGGACGCTCATATATATTTGTGTCTGCCGGAGTTGTGCATTCGGGTTTTCCCGGTCTTGGTCGGGACACTTCAGCCGACAGTCTCTTCGAGTGACAGCAAAACTTCAATGTCAACTTTTATGCTCGTCATTATGATCTTGTGTTCAATGTAGTCCGAATAAAAAAGTGTTGTATGTCACAATTTTTAAGAGAATGATCCAAAAATTAGTAGTTCACATTCAAATGATAAATGTTTTTATATCGATGGTGTTTTGAAAAAAAAAAAAAAAAAAAAAAAAAAAAAAAAAAAAAAAAAAAAAAAAAAAAAAAAAAAAAAAAAAAAAAAAAAAAAAAAAAAAAAAAAAAAAAAAAAAAAAAGACCAAGGTGTTATGAACATATGTGCGGCTAATTGATAACGCCCTTCTTGCAAAACACCATCGATATGTTTTCTTTCCGGTTGTATATTACAATATCTTGGTAATTTATGTATTATTTTTATTTTAAAAAATAATGCACCTCCTAAGTATGGTGCCGACATTTACTAAAAACTCTGATGTAGCCATGAAAGGTTTAAATAATTTATGATATCTGCTGTAAAAGGCTGCGTAGGTAGTATTTGTGCACTTATTTCTTACAGTGTTCCTGAAGAAGTTATACAGTATCACTGTCGACGCAAAGATAAATATTACTTCGAAATATTTCTATAGGTCATTCGGGATAAAGTGAGCACAAAAGAGTTAACCTTTGAAAAAAAAAATCACTAGCCGTTACAGCATATAAGTCACCATTAACAAGAGCTACTTTACTGCGTGTATGGTTTGTAGCGATTCATCTCATGTAGTTCCGTGTTATTTTCATATTTGGATACAACATTAGTGAAAGAACATAAGATGGATGAAATCGACCCCTCTGTATTTAATATACTTCAAAGTATTTATTTTTGATGTTATTGACATTTATGCTTACAGTATAATTAGACTTAATTGGCACCAGAAGAATGTAACGCTATCGCCAGCCCCAGGTCATCTTGCTCGTTACAGCTTGCTCCGCGCTTCAAACAGTTCAAAATTTCACTGACAGGTGGCATCAGAGTTAGGTTTTTGCCGTTTCTTCGCCGCTCCGCCAAGTTGCATCATTTGCGTGTGTTTGTCCGTTGTGCGTATATACACATTCAAATGTATTGGAAAATACTATGAATATCAGTGCCAAATGTTGTGGAACCATCGGTATTCTGTAAATTATGTTTAAGCCTACGTTTGCCAGCCTAGAAATAACATACTTTTTATTCCGCATATTAAGAAAATAAGTTATTTATTGTTTCTGTTAAGTGCTTCGTTGTTTGTGGCAGTAGAACTGAACGAAATTTGAATTCTTGAATTGCGTGTGTCATGTGTGTTATTAGTGGCAGTTTTGAGTTACAAATTCAAATAAAATATGCCCGTATTTACGAGCGTCATAATGGAAATAGTGCATGCTGTATCAATTAGTCAATGGACAGAAACCAGATTACTTTTTATTATATCTTATATTCAGCCCCCGTGCATTTAATGAGTAGATATTGTAGCTAAAATGTATCGAAGCAGTTAAATGTAGTTGTAAACATTACACGACCCTATGTGAATAAAAGCACGTGGCAATATTTATGTTTATAAACTGGCAAAAGATAGAAATTAATCAGGGCCTTTTTGAGTGCTCAATTTATTCCGAATCACCTATAACAAGGATTTGTCTATATAAAACTTCTTTTAGAGCTTGATAATAAAACAAATTTACACGATTTCATCACAAACGCATTTTTAGGATACAAAAAAATAATTTACCATAAAATAGAGTTCACTCTGTGGCAATAAAAGACGTCCAGTGAGTTTGAAGTTCCAGGAGATACTACACAACGTTCAACAAGAAAATATTCTGATGTTGAAGAAGTGGGTTGACAACACATAGCACAACCCACATGTAGAGACATATACGTCTAGAGTCACTCGACTGCAGGTTTCATTGTAACTGCACCGAGATAAATTAAAATTGAATATTGTTAGCATTATATGTATCGTTAGAACAACAGGGCATTTTATATTGTGCCTTATAAACTGTATTCCGTACTTTTTATAATACAGATCACACAAATGTAGGAACAACCAAAATAGTAACAAATGAACATTTTATTTAAGACGTTTATTATTTTAAACATTCTAAAAACCCACTGAATTCTGAATGATACATACTAACACCTCAGAATAAATAAGTTGTAACAGAAGCGACATGGTCAGCTTTTTCATTGTCGTTATCGTACCAGCTCTCAGATTGTACAGGAATATAAACAATTGCAAGTGGATTCGAGCCATTTGTTTGCAAAACCAGTTGTGTTGTTTGAGACACAGTAAATAGATACTGTATTTATTCAATATTTAAAAATAGTAAACGTGACAATTCGAGGCACAACATCAAATAATAACTTACTCTATCAGAAGGAACATATTGGAGATTTTTAATAATTGTTATTGTACTAGCTCTCGGGGCACGCAGGAAACGTAAACGAAGCCAAATGGAATTTGAGTCATTGGTTTAAACAACCGCTTATATTTCAATAAATACTGTAGTTTGCTTGTATCTGAATGACATATTTAGAAATGGTAAATGTGACATTACTAACGTGTACATTTTTTCAAAGTTTATAAAATAGGGCATACATAACTTCAGTGTAACCAAACTTCTACGAATTTCGAAACCATGACAATTCAAAGAGAAATTTACGTTTTGTCGTTCCTGTTACTACTTATTTGTTCTGTGGTAACACTGTAACAACTTGTTCTCAGTACGAGCGCAGTAGCCATGCTGTGGGTTAGTTCTGTAAGCGCATTCGTATACTAGAGGAGGATTTCCAGGGAAACAAATATGGTACATCCAGTCCATCTGTCCATAGCAGAACACATGCAGCTGCGTAAACACGCATGTTGCAGGAACTCAAGTTAGTTGTTACAAAACATTACTTTGGTACGTTTATAGGTCGTTCTAGTTAAATGAGCACTTTTTAAGATACTGATACGTTTCAATTTCCAGATAATTTGTCTAACAAACTGTATTATTGTGGACATATGCCATTGCAATATTAAGTCGTCCTAGACATCTTAGATAGAGACTAAGAGAAACTAACAACGAAATACGAAAAAAAAGAAAACAAGCCGAGTTGGCTGTAGTCAACACATCCACAAACCGAAACAACAGAACATGAAAGACCCCATAAGGAATTAGTCAACAACAAATAAAAAAAAACCAATTATAAAAGTCGAAATACAAAACAAACTAACATGTAAAAACTCAGGACATAACAATTAAGGCAGCATAGACAATACTGAGATGAATACAATAATGGACACAAGACAGGATAACAACGACGACGTCACTGACAACACACAACGATGAAGACACAAAAGAACACAGTAGATTTCCAAAGGCCGACTTTGCACGACGTTTGTCTACTTCCGTGACTTCTATATATATAAAAATGAAAGGTGACTGATTGACTGACTGACTGACTGACTGACATATCAAACTGCAGCCCAAACCACTGGACCTAGAATCGTGAAATTTTTTGTGGGGGTTCCCTTCAGGTCGTAGGCGAGCACTAAGAAGGGATTTTTCGAAATTCGACCTCTAAGGGGGTGAAAAGGGGTGAAATGTGTTTCCGA
>PNEQ01030018.1:20918-38498 GCA_003012365.1 Medauroidea extradentata | reverse complement strand
GTGTTTAGTGCACCAAGGCCTTCTTTACACACAACCACCCTGCTGTCAATTACAGTAAGGTCTTCAGAATTATCTAGGAAAGGATTTCCATATTCAAGGAAGCTCTCCTTTAGAGCACATGTTTCTTCCCTAAACATCTTTTGGAATGCTCTGTACTGTTCGTGATGTGGGATATAATCTCCTTCCTCAGATTCAGGAGTGATAGATTCATTTAACATCCTGCATATCTCCGGTCCAGCTACAGACCATCTTCGAAGTGATGTAGGATCTTCTGTCAGGCCTATTGCACCCCCACTCCCTTTAATTACTGCATTATTCTGCTCATGAGCCTGGTCAACAGGAAGCGCAGAAAATTGTTGGGATGTTTTTGTGGATTACAAAGTTTCCATTGCAGAATTCCATATGAACTTCAGGAGCATTATTACTTAGTTCCTCGAGGTCCTTAATGTGAATAGGCAGCCAACATGAGTGATGAGTATGGTTGAATACAAAAAACCATGGCACCATGAGTTACAGTGATTTTTTTAAGTTCTCATAGTTGCCTTCCCTTACAGACCGAACAAAAGAAAGGAGTAGCGTTATCAGTTCAAGTACAAACAACCAGAACTTGAGAGTAGGTGATTTATTGGTTTGTTGATAAATCCAGTCTTCGTAAGGGATGTTCAATTCTAGTCTTCGTAAGGGATGTTCAATTCTTCTTTTTTGTATGCTTGTTGCAGCAGGATAAACAAAGTTGATGCAGTTTTTTGGTGCATAAGTCTAGATTTGGTCACTGATTTCACTTTGAGTACAGCATCAGCAGCTGCAGATGTCGAAATTCCAGAGTTTTCCACAACACCTGTCCATCCGCAGGAATCCATAAACTGGCCTATTAGGCGTAGGAATGCTTGCTCTATATGAAATGGTGCGAACATAACAACAAAAGTTTTCTCACCATACTTTTCTGTCCAATTCCACTGTACCGTCTTTGTGAGAGCAAACAATGGCTGGTCCATCCATATAACAGGAATTTGCCCAAAGTTCAGAAATTCTGTAATAGCCCGTACAGAATCCAGTCCATGGCATATCATAGAGACTGAATGGGACTCTTCATCAAAAAGTTGTATAGCTGGCTGTTTAATTTCTTCTTGGCGATCAGCATGAAAGGCTGACCGAGACAGGTCTAAACCCACGTAGGCACTATTATCATGATATTCTTTAATGTGTTGAAGCCAGTCTTCTTCACCATTAAAATAACAACTAGGTCTTTCTGAAGTTGTCAAGCTAGACAACACAACACTTTGGAAGTTTGGCATACTTGGCTGTTTTTTTGGAATAACAGTTGTTCTCACAGTTCCAAAGCTGTCTTGTAGTTCAGGTACGTCACGTACACCTACATTAAAATCTTCTATTGAAATATTACAAGCTCTTCTCTCGCCCTGATTACCTGTGGATAGTATCTGAAAAATAGACATGCTCGTACCATGAAATGAGTCTTTAGAAGTGGAGCTGCTAGGGTTGTGGTCCACATTATCATAAGCAGCAACAGTAAAAACTCCTTTCCTCAGGTTTCCAGGACATACGACACCATCTTGTTCAGCTTGTTTCACAACACGTTGACACAAAGAAGAGGTCACTTCCATTACCCTATTTGATGACACAGAAAGCCCTAAACTGTGGAGTTTATCAATAGTTGACTTGTCCCTCGACTTTCCATAAAGCAGTATGCTTACATATAATGGCAGTGGGGGTTCATGTTGTTTTTTGTTTCTTACAATGTCACCTTTGGGCACACATTCATGGTGGTTAAATAAAATCAACTGACTTATTGTCAATGCTGGTTCCGTGGCTTTACACTTTTCTGCAATCGGTGATCCATACAAAATCATGTTTGTTATAGCATGCAGTGATGGTGGAACTGAATTTTCTTGGCAGTGTTCTTCAAAAGAGCTTGTAAAAGTGACAACTGACGGAGCAATATCTTTCCTCAGTTTTCTTAAGAATCTCATACAGGCGATAGCTTCTTCATCGACAATCTCATTCTCTGCATAGTTTGCAACATTTGTCGTGTCTTTCACAAGATGGTATTCTTTGCCACATTTTATTGACATCAGCTGCGGGAAATGTGCCTCAATTCTTTCTCTTAACCGAGATGTGTGCACATGGATACGATCATCACCACTAAGGCTTAAGAGCTGATTAAGTCTTACATCGTACACAGAGGTCATATCACACATTTTAAAAACGTAATCGGCATCCTCAGTGTCTAATGTACATTGTATATACAAAGACAGTTCTGCAAATGCAATTCCTTCACACATTGCTCTACTGTTGTCACTGTTGTTTCGTGATGGTATGGAGTTTATTTGTTTATTGAGACAATGCTTGTGATATTTCATTTCTTGCGAAATACAGTCTCTAGGGCCTATTGCAGCCAATGTTTCAGGCGTGGCAGTGGCTCTAATTTTATCTTCAACATCAAATGTCATTACTTTATGCAGACGTTGATTCCACAGATTTCCTCGCCTACACATGCAACATATATTTTCAAAAGTGTTCAGAGGTGGAATTGTTGATCTTCACAAATAATGTGTTTCATTTTCACTTCCAGAACATGTGGGTGATGGTGATGCAGCTAACTTCCTTTTCATAGCTTTTTCGCGAGCTCTTTGCATTTTAGTTGTATTATACTCGAGGGAGCATGATTTATGCCACTTTGCTTCACGAGATATGAAGGTCTCTTTAATTCATTGTCCCTCGTCTAGTCGATTTATATTCACTGATGCTGCTAGTTCACCTAAAGGATGCATTTCTTCGATATTATTGGCTATCGTTTCATACCCTTTTATTCGCACACTGACATTTTTATTGCGAGCTGGATGCAAAAGACCTTCCTGGGTAACTAGCTGACATAAACAACACTTCATCCAATCTGTTGGTTTTGGGTGTATGGAGCTGAGAGGTTCCGAGCGTGCCAATTTCAATCTCTTCATCATATATGTACTAATCTGTATTTATATACCTGTAACAAACATTATGCAATATTAGAGGAGAAAACATTATATCATTATAACAAGTTTGCAAAAATTCAAAATTATGTAAAGCAAGCGCACAAATAAGTATTCTAAGTTAATAATTAATACGGGCATAAAGATGGTAGGAAGAGGGGTTGTTAAAACAATAGTTATGATATTTTTAATAAAAAGTGGTTCAGTGTCAAATAATTGCTTTGTTGTTTCCACATTTCGCAAAGTGGTAACTTATCGACAAGAAAAACAATACACACACTCGTGATCTTAGGTAGCCATTTTGATTAGATTAGGGGCTTTTAGGGTTGTTTTGTCGGTATACAATTTCTATTTTGTATTCTATACGAAATATTGGTTAACAAAGTCATAATTATAACATAAACAAGCAATGGTGTACTATAAGTAGCATATTTTTGACATTTTTGACAAGCTCATCAAAAAAGGCCGCCATTTTGAATTGTAAGGGAAAATTTTTGTGGCTCCACTTCCAGTTTTGTTCCGTTAGGAGTGATAAATAACTGTGCCAAGTGGCAACCTGTGACTCAATAGTGCAGTATGATTTTGTGTTCCGCCTAGACTATCAGAAAAATTCGCAAAATAGACACAACCGTCAACGACATCAGCCCTGATGTGTCTGCCGGTTCAGGTCACTGCATTCTGTGACACCCCCGCCTCCTGCCAAATAACCGCACATCGCGCGCGGCTATAAAGTGAACACCTCTTATATAATTTGTACAATATCGAAATGCTGCATGAATTTAGTGCACCTTGTAAAATACATTGATGTACAAAACTAAGTTCATACGTACAATTTAAAACTAGTAGGTATTTTCTGTTTTTTATACCAATGTAATTATACTTGTTCACATAGCGGTCCCCTGAATTGTTGACGTTCATCATCAAAATATTAATAGGTAATTTTAATAAAGTTAAAATGCCAAGAGAGAAATTTTATTTATTTATTTTTCTTTTTAGAGTTTTTTTTTTTTTAATGTCGGGGGGTTACATAAAATTTTTAATTTTACTTTTGTATACATAGAGATGTGTATAAATGTTTATGTAATCAGAGTTGGGAATCTTTTTATGTTTTTTTAACTTTAGGTACATGTTGACTTCTAATATCTTGGGTAAGATAGGCTACTTTTATGTAATATTTAAGTTATTCAAACTACACATCTATCATAACTACTTTAACACTAAATGAAACATAATGCTGCGCGTTCAAACGTTTACGTGAAAAAGACAGGCGGAACAGGAAAAGGGAGTGGGAAGGCAAAGGTAATCAATTTAGAGAATAATCTGTTTCATCTCTGATACTGCCAACAGCTATTATTGTTTTTATCACCACAACTGTCATCACCTATCAAAAACGTGTACTCAAATATTACGGAAATTTTAGCCTACTGCTCCATTCTCACCACTGGCAGTTCAGAAGATGTATGATCCATGCAGTCTTTATCAAGGTAGTAGACAGAAATGAGAATGATAAATAATCTTTTCCTGCCATAATACGTATTCATTTTCAATTAGTAGCCAAATTTACTGTTGTAAGTGAGCATTTCAAATCCATTTGTATCCGTCTTGAAAATTATCAAAGTAATGTAAATTCGCTTGTAATATGATAATGTTGACAAATGGTACATTGATTTTCCAATATGTTTCAAATTTAATCCTGAATAAGTGTGGTTGATGGTTCAAAAGTTAGACACTGTAAATTTCTTTGTTCTTATTAGTTCAGTTGAACATTTCCGTAAGCTTTTCTGAAAATTTGTACGAGATTCTTTATTGGAGCAAATTGCTAATACTTTATGGAATAAATTTTCTGCCCTGCTATAATTAAACATTCAGGTAGTGTAATACAAAACAATCGTCTGTGGCCATGACTTGACTTGATCGTATTTCGAGATACAGCTATAAATCAAAATAAAATTTTACTAGTGACCACACATACTCTAAAATTTGCATTCTGCTATTAATACATACTGGAATAATTACTTAATATTACCTTATATACTACAGCACGGAGAGCATAACAAACAATGGAAACCCTTTCCGAATAGTGAAACACGATCCCATATCTCACCCCCTCCTTCCCCTAATGACCACGCCTTGGGTCTCAGCCGACTTGCAGGTAACAAGAGGCAAGGATCCTTCACATTTCTCTGTTCCCACCCCCTTCCCCAGGACCTTTTACAAGTGTGCTCAGGGCCACGCCAGACAAAGTGGCAGACATAATCCTCTTTGATTGACAGCACCATAAAACCCACGACAGTGCTGCTCTCTGTGAGAATTTGGCTGAACCTTTTGCTGGGACCTTTAAATTGCCTAGTATGACGTGACTAGGACTCACTCTTAAGGCAAGGCCGAGGCTGGGAACCACAAATCGATGCTGCGCAGCATTCGTCAAGTGGAGGTATTGGAACAGTGGTGGGGCACTCCCTTCTGACTGAAGCATATTTTGTTTGTATATAGGCTGGGTGGATCCCATATTTTTGCGTGTGGAAATCATTCCTGATGATGCAGTTGATAAATTGGTTTTCTGTGTGATCTCCAATTTTTCCGACCCCTTCATTTCTGCATTACACATCTTCAGGAGTGTGTTACCTTCCATTATCTGCTGCAGCGAGTTTGTGTTGTTTTATAGAAGTAGTTAGTTATGGTTTCCCCACTAGAATTAGCTGATGGGATCTCTAGGAGTTAGTTTAAAGAATGTGTGTACAGTGGAATCGTGATTTTTACAACTGTCAAAGGCATGTAAGCCAATAAAATACATTTTTCACATTTAAATTGGCAACAAAATACAGTAAACCTTCGATCTAATGACATTGCAGGGTACACGCCATTTACCCGAAAACCGTTTTCCCGAAAGCATCGGGTAAACGACTTTCGGGAGAGTGAATTTCGGGAATATGAATTTTAGTGAAAACTACTTTTGGTAAAACGACTATTTGGGAAAATAATTTTCGGTAAAACGACTTTCAGTGAAGTTGAAGGTAATGCTGAAAAATTCGGTGAAACGACTTTCGGTGAAACGACTTTAGAAGAATTAACATTTGTTTCTGACTGCTTTTTCCCCTGGTGGCGTGTACAGCACTAAACCACTGTGTTTAGTTCAGATTTTATTCATAGGTGGCACGGTGAACACCTTTCTCGAAATACTAGAGTTGTTAGTGTTGTGATGGCCCCCAAGTTCAATAAAATGCCAACAGGTAGCGTTGTATATACCTCCGCACTTTATTTAGAGAGAAAATTATTTCGTCTCGTTTGCCAAGGAGCACACAATTCCTTTAATTTGAGGCATATTGAAAGGAAAAACAGTGTGATATATTTTTATAGTTGTGTCTAAAAACCTATTTGATTTTGGTGTCACAAACTCCGAAACTTAGTGCCGGGCACTGGGAAGTTAATGGTAAGAGTATCGTTCACCTTGCCCATCGAGCTCGGTGTAACTGTACACAAATGTTTTGGATATTTTCACGTACTCAAACAACCATAACTCTCTTGAAAATCAATGAAGATAAGGGGGTAAATGGACAAGAAACATGACATACGTAAATAACTGAAATTACTTATTCTAAACTAAATCCACAAATGCTAGCAGGTAAAGAAAAATGTGCATAAATGTGTGTAGAAGGCGCAAAAACCATGCTTTTCAATATTACTTTCAATTTTTTTTCTCGTTATGACAAAATACTAAATAATTACTGACATACTGTACCTTGTTATTAAACAGTAGACAATTTTTCTAATGAGAAAATACAAATGTCTTTGAATGTTTCTTGCAATGGGACAGAATAACATACTGTATTGTTGTGGCCATACGCAATTACAATGTTATGTCCACAATAGTACAGTACGAAAAAATACTATTTAGTTCCAGACTTTCTTAACGATATTCACTTATTATGATGTTATAGTTACTTCACATGTTTGTGTCAAATACCCTTCAAACTTAAGTAATTAAAGATACAATTGCACAAACGATTATAACGACATGTGTGTGTACATTCCTTATTGTATTAACAACTATTAATATTCTCGGTAATTTAAACATTAATTACTATATAATATGTTGCAGGCGATTTCCCCGTACAGCCATCCAATATGCTACCTTACGGATGCAGTAACTCAATGTACTTTTCACTTTAAATTTATTTAACTATAAGAATTATAAAGTTTAACTGTCATTCATATTAAATAAGTAATGAAGTGCCTCCCCCCTCCCTCATCCTCCCTTCTATCACTCATTGACTCACAGCTGGAAAGGCTGGATCAAGAATCATATAACTTAAATGGTGGCTCGGTGTAGGCATCAAAGTTACTTTCTTAATTTGAAAATCAAGGGGCTGAAAATGGCAAAATATGTTTTTGAGGTTGAAACAAGATCTAATTAACATGAATAGCTACTATTACGGTATTTGCTCAAATTTGTTGAATAAAGATACATAAAAATAATTTAAGGAATTTCGAGATTCATAATTTGATAGGCTGAAAAAACGTAAAATATGTTTCCCAGATATCATCAACAGCTTGATAACCTGACCTGACGAGATCGATTCAATCTTTTCTTTAAAAAAAAAAAACACTAAGTACATAAATATCTAAAATACAATTTTATGTTTCTCTTTTAATCCGAAAATTATGGGTAAGGTAGGATGTGGCTGTCTCTATTATGTCTATATTACGTAGATCAGCAACCTTCTGAAGCATGAACCATGTTCTTTCCCCGGCGAGGTCATTTTGGATACTAGCATTTCGAATTTTCGTTGGTCAGCATATATTGTCCGGGATCTACCATTTCCTCCGCCCTTGCACGACAGTCTTTCTCTGTTTCTCACGCAGTTGCGTTATGATGATTCTCCATATTTAACCATACCAAACATTGGTGTGTGTCGATTCCTCTTCAAAAGGTTATTTACTAATTGAAATAACTTTCTGATTGCTTGTGTAGAAGAATACGTTGGTTCTAATGATAAAACACACAAAAAAATATTATTTACATTTAAATTATGCACAACGAAATCCTGGTCATTTAGAAAAAAAAGCGTGCAAAATAAGCCCCAAGTTCTGTAAACCAATTCTGCATTATAGTAACGCGAAGAATAATGAGAAATTAACGTTGAGTTTAGTAGTTGAGACAACTAACATCATAGTTCTTGAGACGATGAGGAAGAGATCACCACTGTTGGAGACGAGTGCTTTAACTACTCGGTCACTGCAGCCCTGAAAGTCACACTGTTGAAGAAATATTCTTTCCAAAAAGAACTAAATAAAAAAGCCTAATTTACTATAATGTTGGTATGGATGTGTGTACTTACAACTAACACTAGATACCCTACCTACTACCACGGTAGACTTCACATAATTAACATAAACAAAGATAACTTGTCCAATAAATGTTGCAATAGTCGGATCGCACTTGACGTTCTACTGAGCCACTCCTGTTTAATAACTGTTCACTATTGAGTCATAACTGTGCAGTGAGTTAATATTGATGGTACTGAATGGTAGCCCAATAACACACATACCGCTTGTGTAGTCTTACCTTCGTTACCTGGTCATCCAATTTTGTGCGGTGTTCCAAATTCGGCTCAGATGGATTTCCATTAGAATTTTTCTGGACCATTTAAAATGTCCAAAAGGGGAAACTAATATCCTTTGATTTATAAATTTAGCTTGTATTACATAGCTTACATACTAGGTAAAACATGGTTTCCACGAAACTATGACCAACATACACATATCTAAGATGAACTCTATGTCCAAGATCTTGGCCATAGAGGAACCGGTCTGGACACTGGGAGTTGAAAATTGACCCTCATATGACTGATTGGTGCCATTACATAGAAAAAATAAGGTTTTACGTGCCATTAGCACACTGGTGTTATTTTAACATTGCGTAAATATGAACTACGAGTAGCAAATTCGTGTCAGAGCCCTAGGAGTTCTGGTAGTATGATGCTGTATTGCATTGTTAAAATAACACTATAGCATTGTTAGATAGACTAGTGTCCAGACCTGTAATTCTAAGACCGTGATCCAAGATAATAAATTATTACGGTTCGGTTTTCCATGAATGCTATAACCTAGCATTTACTTTATTGAGAAGCCCAGCGGGGTACTGTCGTGTTTTTCTCGTCCAAGAGACACCAGTAAAGTAGTATAAAATGTGATTAAAGGGTGTTTTGTAGTTCGGTTTGTTAGGAGGTGAAAAAGACGTGGAAAGTGTTTTAGATATATCTTCGATATGTAGCGAACCCTTCGAGATATTAAGTTTATTTTTATTTCAGCATGATGATTTAGTAAATGGCCGCAAAAAGGTTTTAAGAAGTTTTAAAAAATTCGAACTCTCAGTACCTTACAGGGGTGATAATGTGATATTGTCAATTTTGCTTAGACTGAACGGGTTATCGTTGTGATTTTCACTTCTCGTGGATACTTGTACAAATATTTAAAATGTGAAATTAACATTTTTCGAAATTCGGCTCCCAAAGAGGTGAAAAGGCATAAAATGTGTTTCCTATCAGTCAGTGATGCTTATCGTAACCAGTAGAGAAATTTGAGATATTGTTCGCACGGTCAGAGGAAAATAAATTATACAAAAGCTTTATTCAACAGTTTTATGTAGACGTTTTGTTGAACAACCTCTATGAGACAAACAAAATTAATATTTCGTGTTTTCAATTTGTTTTCGGGAATAATTTCGACGTTATATTGCGCAATTGTCCGCCACTCCCATGTATTGTTCGGAAGGTTTTGGGCTAAAATTCCTTTAAAGATTTTGAAAATCTGCAAGTCTGACACACAAAAACTGATAATTTTTTAATGCACCTAACATGTTTAAAGCAGTTAGGTAAATTACAGTTGTTTTGTTTATTACACAATGTGATAGTTGTGTTAAAATATAAAAATAAATAAACCTTTTCTTGTAGGAACATAAAAATAAGTAAACATATAAATGCTGTAAAAATTTTTCACAGCATAAGTAGTTTATTACTAGTGCAAAGGAGATCAAATTAATAACAGTCTGAAATATTTAATTCTATATTTTCTCATGAGTTTTTTTCTGTCAGAAAGCCAAATCCAACAATAAATTCTGTTAGGGATTGTGGACTGAGTGTCACATTTCTGAAACAATTATTTTTGTTAATACAGTAATATTACCAATTGTTTTTCGAGGCGGGTGGAGTTAATGGATGTTCATTTATTAAATGTTAAATATAGTTTTTAATACATTTTTTATTTAATGTAACATTTCTAATTTAATTTTTTAATTATTTAATAATTTCTTTATTGTAAAAATTTTTTTGCTAGCACACACACAACTTACCATAGTTTCTTCTTTAGCAGATTAATGGTGTACGAACGCGTAAAAATCGTTATATTAAGGCATATATGTACAATCAATTACAAAAAAATTCCTATGTTATGGGGCCGGCCGTGGTAGACGATCTGGCACATCACTCTCCTACCACTAAGGCGATCCGGGTTCGATTTCAGGCGGGGTTGGTCGTGCTGACCATAATCTCTTCAGTCATTCGCCCAATGGTATTTAAACATATTTCATAAAGGAAGTTACCAATTGCAGATATTTTGCAGGTTGATAAAGTAATGGCACGCAATCGTAAAAAAAATTGAGTAGGCTACTATAAACGTTCTCATGCCGGGATACATAACATGTGGGAAAGTTCTGATATCATCACCTCCATCTAGGACATTGGCGAAAAGTAGAATTGGCGGTTACTACGTCGGTCGAGACAAGCTGCTGTGAGGTGTGACTTCGCCTTCCCTCAGCGGCGGGCTGATGAAGACCCGGTATCAAGGGGAAGAACCAAAAACCTTTACAGATGTCGTGTGACCAAAGGGTGTTGAAGAGTCCATGATGAAGAGGACAACGGAATGTTTGGTATAGCATCTTCATTTGTTTAAAAAAGATAAGTTTATAATCTATGAATTGTAAAGAAGCTGTAATAAATTCGTCCCTATATGCTTTGGTCAATTAATAAGTTATTGCTATTTGAGTATTCCTCTATCAGTGCATCGTTACGAACAATACCAGGTAACTGCTATCGATGGGCTACAATACAAACTAGACGTGTAAAATGTTTAACGAGAGATTTTTTAATTCACATAACTTCAGTAAATTTGGCAGCATTTAAGACATGAAACATTATGTAGTAATTTGATAATGATTTCAGACTTTCTTTTTGCAGAAAATTGAACACGGGACGCTCCTAACTATTAGTAGGCTATTGTAATTTGGACTGATACTGTAACCAGACAGTTGAACGTCATACAGTACAGATGTTCAGAGTTGTCAAAATGTGTGGTGTGAAAGGGAGATGAATACATTGGAAAAATAAGTTTAAAGTAAGCATTTAAAGTCATCAGAGAGTGCATTCCCTTATATTAAAAATACATCAACCATGTAACACTGGTCCCTATTGTCCATTTCACATACTTGCAGTGAATTGTGATAATTCTGAAGGCACTTGTTATTTATGTACTGTTAAGGTGGCCGTCTGTCCAGGTCGTTTCAAGATTGTTCCCAAATTTCTCAAAGCGCATGAGTGATGTCTGCTCACGAACAACATTTCAAGTACACTTCACATGTGTAAACCCATTTTAGTTCACCACTATTTATTAAAAAAATGTTTTATAGCTGCTGGAAATTGCAAAGATTGTTTTTGTAGTCTTTTTTTCGGTATGGAAATCTTTGCGCAGACTCTTTCTAATGGTATAGGCACATACAACGTACATTTAACTTAAATGCTACATTATAAAAATTGTAAGGTCACGAAAGTGTGTCTCATAGAGTTGTTGGTGAGAAGACAGCACACTAGTTCAGTGACCTGCTACTAGAGGCTGGGGTGTGCTATGTCGTCCTTACCGCTTCCGCACTTGAAGGCCTCGAAGGCACAAAATACGGTCACCTATGAGGCCACCTTAATGTACAGTAGTCAAAAATGTTTATGCAAAGATTTGAAAGCAGAAATCATTGATACCGAATGTACAGAGCATTTTTCTAAAAGTGTCACTGAGTGCCATGTCATGTAAACTGTAAGGGCATCAAGATTGTAAGAATTTATTGCGCTGTAAGAAATTTAGTTTAAGGTTGCCGCCTGGGTGAACGTATTTTTCGTGTTCGAGGTCTAGAAGTGCGGATGCGATCAGGACAACACAGCACGCGCATAATTCCTTATCCTAGAATCTAGGCGACATGCTGCGTTCACAATCACCACTTAGCGTACGCAGGTACGTACGAAGTATAAAGTTGGTCACCTGAGTTACGTACGCACTAATGCTGCGCGATGATGTTAACGCTAGCTTGTACATTCTGTGTATCTACTTTTAAAAGTATGTACGTGGTGGTTGTGAATTCAGCTGAAGTCACTCACCTGGCATGCAGTTTTCTCCCTGACAGCGCTCCTGTATGAGATGTTCAGTGGTTACCCTAGCATTTCATCACGTAGTATTAAAGACGAAGGTGTATTGTACACACCTATACCTTTTAAAACATATTGCGGCAAGGTTTACATACCTACCAAATACTGCGAGTATTCCCATTTTCATAATTTTGACCGCTAGAAAATATGCTTTAATGAGCAGTGGCGAACTTCGTATAGACATACACACGTGTTAAGTTCTTTGAATGCTAATAATAAGCAGACATTACTCATGTACGTTGAGCATTTTTGTAATAATCTGGTAATGGCCGAATCTCTGCACGCCGCTCGGCGGCCTGGGCTGTACAAACTAACAACTATTCTTTTCTTCAGACTTAGTAGGGAAATCTCGTGGTTTTCCCACCAGGGTCATTACAATCTTGAACTAATAAACAGTAAGTGGATTTGTCATATTACAGTTACTTCATGGCCGGTTCATTCCTTGTGCTCACCCGCTCGTTGAAATTTTGCTGTTTTATAATAGAGACTGCTAAAGCCATACGCCTAATGAACACAAGACCAACTGTGAATAGTTGTTGTATATCAATACTAATTAATAACGTAAGCCCATATACAGACACCTGAGATGTGTGGCTATAAAATTACGACACTAACGCCAATTCAATAACATTTTTAGCTTCCCCATCGTAGTTAAATTGTTTCCTTCATTTGAAACAAAATTGATGTGACGATATGAGTTGTACGGATCAACACAAAATTAATTCATGTGACTGCCCGTTTTATTACGTTAAGTGGTAGAGTCTGTCGTTAATACACATAAATCCTTTGAAATGTTAATTCACACTACTTATATGTTATAATTTACGATTATGTATCGCATACCTGCCCCGTGAAGGCGTTTCGGCGAAGGAGTAAAACACTTTTTTATTGCAAAACTTGTCAACGTGCTCCCAGTGCCGAACATAGCTACATTTCTGAAACCCGCACAAGTTTCGAACGATGTCTGAATTATAGTTTGTGTTGAAGAGTCCTGGGTGTATTACTTGATAATTGGTTCCTCGCCCCGTACACGGGCGGTACTGGCTGTGTGCAGTGTACCTGTCTACTCTCTGGCAGTCTAATGCTTTCACAGCTAGCTGAAAATTATTTACTATCGTTGCTAATCATCGCTTGTCCCAGAACACTTTTGTCATCGCCACTGGTTAGAAACATTATTTTGGAGCCCCTTAAAATGGTGAAAACTATTTAGTCGCATCTGAAATCAATATTTATTAAAACACTGCGTGTGCAAATTTAGTGCCCTGTACATGAGACGATGAGGCACTTGACAATATTTCCAAGTAGGCGAGTGCTTTAGATTTGCTGAAGAGTTTGGATTCTTATTTTTTAAAATTGCAAATTATAGTTTTGATAATAACGCACGGAGGAGTTGTAAATCATAGATATACAGTACAACAGACGTAAAAATAATGTATACACATTTGCAGCATTTTGATCGAGCGAAATGGCAACAGAATTTCAATGTGTTCAAAATAAATCATATTGAGTAGGGGCATTATTATTTGACGTTCATTGGTGGCATAAGACCCTCTCATGAACAAGTAGTAGGAACATAAATATTTACTTTTAAGTGTTACTTCAGAGGGTTTATATGTTCCACTGTTTTATGTAAACGTTCATGCCCGTGCTGGAACTCGGACCTAGAACCTCTCGCACCACAGGCTGGCATGCTACTGACTACGCTACAGAAGCTGGCAGGAACATTAAAAATCCTCTAATATATGCTGACATGCTGGAGTATGAATTGTATTTGGGTATTCACTTTGGCATGATGCTGTGTCACCAGCTCTGTACACACCTTCCACACTTGATTGGGAGTAGTGAGAAGAATAATAAATGTAGCCAAATATATACGTAAATTAGTATGAACATAATACTTTGATTTATTTAAATGATTTTTATTTAAACAGCCATCTCACTGTAGGACCAATGTATATTGCTATCATGTTTGGTTTATGAGATCATTCACGTTACTATTATTGAATGGAAATGGCAGTGATGGTAAATTACCTAGGCCAAAGGGTCACGATATTGTAAATTCGGTACATGCAAATATTTTTTTGATGGTCAAAGAGCAAGCCTTTCTCTAGTCACCTTTCACGCAGCTGAATACCATGGATCTAACTGGAGAGAGCGAGATGTAAGCTAATTAATTTTTGTAGCATTAAAATAATCAATAAAGAAATAGGATTCGTTCACAGAACTGAAACAACTTTCTTCTTTCAATCTGATTATTTTGTTAGTATCAAGCACTGTATTAAGATGTAAACTATCATAATGTCACAGGTATTGAATGCTATGTTATATTTAAATTACCACTTTTTTTCCCTTCGGATTGGAGTACATTGAATAAACAATAATTTGTGTAATGAGAAACTGACATTCTTACTTAATCACTGTGTCCGGCGCGTTGTTACTTTGTACATTTATCGTTTGACTTCAATGTATAATATGTTAAAATTATGCAGAATTAAACCTTGTTAAGATTGCTGTGCCGGCTTCACCATTGGCAAGATTTTTAGATACATTTTGTATTCACAATAATTGTAGTGCTGTTGTGTCGTGAGCGAAGAAATTGTCGACATCGCACATCCAGGTTTTGAAGTTTCTCGGCAGTCTGTCGTTTCACACAAGCTATACAGAAGGTATATGACAGTCAGGTATGCAAGTAACATCTTTTCCCTATCCCGGTCGCTGTCCAGTTATTAACAAGCCCGGCGTCAAGCGACAGATACTGTTTGTGGCTGAGGAGCGGCCTTGACCATGGGGAGGGTGCGGAGGTAAGCTCCAGGAAAACCCCTGGTTTTCTCTTTACCTGAGCCTGCAGTGTTGCCAATACGCCATTGAAGTCGTTTGCTGTGCTAAACACTTCATGTTACCATATCGGAGATACACATTTAGTTGCTATGGTAGAAATGGTTGAACAAGTCTTATCAACCAGCCTGCATAGTAGCAAATTCCAAATAAAATGGATCTCAAGAGTAAATTATTTTTACAAAATACTACGAAAGACCTAAAGTTTATAGTGATTTTTAGGTTTTTGTAACTTAACTTAATAAATTTCATGCAAAAAATTTGAATTGATTTTTGTAGCAGTTGTGAAGTTTTTGGCAGATCTATGTGGGATTAGCCCGGGAAGGGGGAGAAATTTCCACCCAGCAACCCCTCCTCCTCTCATCTTTTCTGATGCCCTGGCCGCTGCCAGCCAAAGTTATTTCTCTTTGGAGATATTATGTTTCTCTAACACAAATATTCCAGAGCTGTTTTATATCAACCACATATTACTCGTGCTGGCTTACACTGCTCAGCTATTTTATGTTTTTATATGCGGTTTTAAGCATTCTTCTTTTAGGGAAGTTGGTTGATATCGGGATCCAGTTTTTTTTATAAACGGCGCTTTATCGTTCAGAAATAAGCAACTAGCAAATAACTTCAGCTTCAGATAGACTTTCAAGAATGGTTACACCCTTCCAGGATATACTTAGACAAGTCCGATGTGTCAAACATATGTATTTATCCCTCCAAATATTTTCGAGAAATTGTCTATCAGAATTTGTCGGCATTTTTTAAAAACACTATATGTATATAGCTAATAATATGGGATAGTAATACATTATTTAAGGGCGTTGTCTGGTTGACGCAATTCTGATCTCTAGAGGCTTAGACATGCCGTAGAGTTGAAATTACAATGAAATGGCACGCGGTTGTTACGATGCCAACTTGTCTGACAATTTTTAATATTGCGAGTCGAACTTTTCGTACTTAAAAATTACCTAGTAAACACTAAGGGACAGAAATTGATAATGGAATCACCCAGTCCAATATGACGTTTACTAACCGCTTTTTGTAAGCAGACAAAATCCACACATGTTGAAAGTTTTAAGGTAACAGCCATAGAGCTGAAGCTCTGTACAGTGTTCGGCAGGCGCAGTGTTGGTGTGTCTGCAGGATAGTTTTGTGCGCTCGAGGTACGGAGCCAATGATGTGAAATCGACACTGCCATCCACGTACTTAAAGGGACTAGTCGTCCTAACATCGACCCACTCCTCATAAAAAAGGAATAGTTGGAATGTCATGTTTGCGTTTACAAATGTGAACTGTAAAAACATAAGATTGCTAAGTGGACATTTTTAAGACAGTGCGGATACTGTACTAGCCTGTAATGCTTTCGACGTGTTGCAAATAATTGTGAAACTTTCAGTGGTGCCCTACTAATTTATTCGTATGAAGTTAGAAGAAAAATTGAATGCAGTTTTGTAACGTAGTTTTACACGAATGCTGTTAAACATTTTTTTATATAACACAACAATAAAACCTTTTCTGGATGCAACAGAAATATGTTCAGCGTTAATGTATTAGCGATAGCCACGTTGGGCACATGTTTCGTACTATCCATCATATTTTCAAAACACGCTACAGTACAGTACAGCTTTGTTTAATTGTGTACATTTCCTCACAAAACGTGTTCAAACACTCCACCACCAACTTCAATGCATTTTGCTGCTCTGATAGACAGCTGCTGTGTTGCTGATCTGAGTTCATTAGTACATTGCTTTACTTGAGCACAAGCATGGTAAATACGAGCGAGAATTTCTCTCTTGTGTCCACCCTGCGCATGTAGACTTCGCTTTTAAGCCAACCCCACGCCGTGTGGAAATGTACACAATTAAACAAAACATACGATAACAGTATTGTGATTTACCATCACCAGCACATTTTCCGTCCCTTATTGTTTTCATTCGGTTTCTCTGAAACGGTTAAGAAATGGGCATACGTTTATTAGAAACATTTTGTTCAGAATCACCAGTACTATCACCCCTCAAAGCATGTACCTTTCCTCCCGACTCATTCTGTATAATGTGGAGACCTTAGAAATAAACACTTTACATATTATAATCGGATGTTATTAACACCGTTGGTACGCTGCACAAGTGGTGCAGTAATACCTCTACGATAAAAACAAACTATAGACACTACAAATCTATGTTTCAAGAATAAAAAACTAAACTACAAGATATAGACTGCTGAAGAAATACTCACTAGCATGACAAGTGCAGGAGGGGGGGGGGGTGAAGACACTAATGTGATGGCAACAGCCGGCACCG
>PNEQ01030018.1:0-20818 GCA_003012365.1 Medauroidea extradentata | reverse complement strand
GTGATGGCTCTCATATTTTTATGTTTCCTAAAACGTTTCTCAATCAATGCTTTACATTTTCTTTTTAAATTTGAGGTGGTTGGTGTCACACTGACTAAATTCATGGACTTGAAAGAATATTTAATCAAGTTTTGCAACTCCAAGAATGAGTATGTTTCAGTTTGAACTTTTCCTTTCCGTGGTTTGACGATAAATATGTTGCATTGTGATTGAGGCAATGCAACCAGGAATACTAGGAAATTTCTGATGTCTGTCTGCCACTTCTTCGACTTTATACTACTCGTTTAGTGCTGTTGGTGTCAGTGTTAAATAAAAACAGTGCAATTATTGACATAGTTATTATTAACATAAGTCACACACTGCTTGCACATACAGAAGAAACTGGAACAATAACTCCATTTCACACGATGCAGTAGAAAGTCTTTGCCAATGACGTTTTGAATAACCTCAAGGTCAAGTTATGTCTTGTCAACAGTTGCTGGGAAAAATAGGTCCTTTAAATCCTCATCAGTGTACACACATTTTTGATGAGTGCATGATGGTGGCAGTTCAGCAAGAACACTTCTCACAAACGGAAGCAACAAATCAAAGCTTATCCACATGTTACCTTATAACATTATAACTGAAGGCATTGAGACAAGAACAACTGATGGAGAAGATGACAAAGCCGACACATGCATTGCGCGATGTGAAGAAAACAAACCTTTGACTAACTGAAACACATCAATTAAAGGGGAGGACACTGCATTGCTTGAATTGCTGATTGCAGTAGCTTAATGACGAAGCAACATATTTTTCATCAAACCAGGAAGAGGCAAAAGTTAAAACAACAACACAATCATCCTTGAAGTTACGAAATAATGTATATTCAACAATAATTATTTTTGTCCATGCATTTATGAAGCGTGACACCACCTTACGTGTATAAAGAAAATATAAGACATTGATTGTGAAACTTTTTAAGAAACAAGAAAGTTCCAGAGTCATTGTGGATTTATTTTACAATGCGTAATCGACACAAGAGGAGGTTTCACTTGCTGGTGAGGAAATTTTATTGACCCATTCATTAAGCTCAGGAAAATTACTTAATCAGCCATAGATACTCTGATTTCTTGAAATCTGCAAAAGGTGAGCCTGATCATCCATCACAGTCACACACGTAAGGCTCGAACCAGACGCAGAATTCTTTTATAGTGTTTCTGCACGTGCAGCAGTGGTTGGGCAACCACCTTAGGGGATGGATACGAGTGAGTGAGAGATATTTGGTCAGCGCTTAACATCGAGGTCTTCAGTGCTGGTGATAGGTGACACGAGGTGAGTATGGAGTGGCGCCGGAATGAAAGGGTGGGGGAAACAGGAGATCCCAGAGAAAACCCGCCGACCAACGGCATCGTCCGGCACGAATCTCACATGCGAAAATCCGGGGACCGACCCCGCCGGGAGTCGAACCCGGATCGCCTTGGTGGGAGGCGAGACCACAGCGGCCCCGTGGGATAGATACGAGTTTATGATGAAGCACTGGAGGCTCTTTTAATCAAGGACTCTGCTGCACCTGGGTCATCTTGAAGGCAGTATTTTTTGCAGGTATGCGGCTGGTTGTGATGGACGATGCAGGTGTCGGAAAGCTGGGATGAAATGCACCTCAGTCTGCGGCAACTGTCAGGCAACTTGTACGAATGGAATCCCACCAAAATATGAAGTTCTCGATGAAAAATGTTTGCCTAAATAATATGAATTTTCAACTATAATCTCCCTCTCCTCCTCTTCCCCAAGGAGAACAGTTCGGCAACTCACTTGTCTGGTCTGACGCCAGCACAAGCTTTATGACTGAATTTTAAATGCCAACAATACACTTGTAGTTGGCATGAGTGGACATAAGGCGCTCTTGTCGGGCCTTCTAGACTGCTGAACACTGCCTGCTGTTGCCATCGTTGGTGTCTTCATCCCCCTGCACTCACCACGCTAATGAGAATTTGTTCAGTAGTCTATATATTGTAGTGTGTTTTTTTTTCTTCGAAACAAATGGCTATCAGTGCATGTTTTGTTTTTATAGTAGAGTTATTATGACATCGTAGTAATATGTTATATAGACGGTTCGGGATAGAGTGAGGACCCAAAGAATCCCTGCTTAAGTCCAATTTTTCGTGAATTTGTATCTTTCCGCACATAACGGCAAACGACGAGAAATGTCTAACCTTTCTGGACACATCACTCGATGTTTGCGCGAGTAAGATAAAGCGCGGAGACGGTAGGAACATAGATGATTCGGAAAAAAAAAGTTCAAATAATGATATAAATTACAACTATGTAGATTTCGGTTTATTTTGTTTCATTATTGTTGTATTGAGAAATAAAATTGTGACTATTTTGCGTAATTTCGCTGCCAACCATGAAAGGAGTAAGGCAACTGTAGTTAATGTTGAAGTATATGCACAAACGGTTAGTGATATTTTTAAGAGGTTAAATGTTTAGTGCTCACTTTATCCCGAAAGACCTGTAGTGGCTTATTTTCCTTTACATTTTTACGTAAAAATGGTATAGTCATTGTAAACGTTCTTCAAAAAGTAATAATTTATGGAATTCATTACGTCTCCCTTTGTCTATATAGCGCTTAATCTGCGTTATATCACTCTTACAATTTTTTCATTAACTGTTGATACAAGTTCGCTATTAATTTACTTACGTAAATAAAACAAACTAAAATAACAATCAAGACAGTAACAGGGTGGTATTTCCAAAATATCTCACAGGATATAAATGCTCATTAGAAAGAAGCCTTTCAGAAGCGGTAAAAATTTCACTCCCAAAAAAAAAATGTAAAAACATAATAACTGGAATGGTATTTCAAAATATAACTTGTGGATACAAACGAAAGTAGGATTGTCACGTACCGTAAAACGGGGTGAATAGGATCACCGTGGTTTGAATAGGATCAAAATTTGAAACAAATTTCTCGCCAGGAATGTTTCTTTTTAAAAGTTACATTCCAATCAAATTATCTGTCAACAGCATTAATTTGCCTATCAAGGGAAAAAAAGGTTCTAAAGAAAATATTGCACTGATAATTTCGTTCTAAATCTTTTCATCCTATTCACCCCAGCGATCCTAAACACCTCGTTTTACAGTACATTGAGCTTTATTACAGAGTCGTGTCCAATATAATGGTAGAGTCACCACTTGGAATCTAATTGAAAAATTAGTATGACATGAAAATCTACTCGCCAGTATAGTGTATTGTTAGAGGTACGTTAATTTCGCAAATACATTCCAGGTCAGGTTGAACGCCAAAAAATATATAATTCATAATCACGTGTGTGATTAGCTGGCGGCTGTCACGAAGTGCATTTGACTACTATATGCAAGCCAGTAGTAAATAAGGAAATGATTCATAGAGCTGTCACTTGTAATGTTATAAGCCAATAAATAATCGACTGTATCCAGAGCGTGTACAGGACTGAGCAATCTAGGCAACTGCCAGATGAATCCGTGAAATCGACGTACCTCTATGGATTTTTGCATAAGGGCGAGGTGGCAATTTGTATACCAAAGTCGTCTGTTCCATACCCCTGCTTCCAGTAACTAGCCGCAGGAAAAATGTCCTGGTGGACGAGCGTATTTGAATAATTAGTATATGTGAAATTATTTTAAATAGTGTAGAATGTAATCACATGTAGATTTACGCATAAATGATACAGTAATAGTAAATTAATCATAGGTAGACACTTTTTTTTCGCGAAAATGTTTTGGTGTCAGATTGTTTCAATGCCTTACATAAATATCTGCTCCACCTATGTATGGTCAGTGGTTACGTCACCGTTACTCTACAATAAGATACGTTGCTAATGATCATGAGGAATGGCTTCAGATGTGTACCTGAGATCCTGGAACTAAAGTGAAGAGTACATATTAATAGGCAGTAACCAGGGGGGAAAGAAAAAAAAAAAAAAAAAAAAAAACTTACATTTGTTTACCTACTAAAAAATTTAATTTATGTTTTCACTTTGCATAAGAAATTGCCATTTATTATTTAATTTAGAAAGTCAAATAGGTGATTTTCAAATCAAAATTACTGTGTATATGACTATTTCAAATTTAAAACAAATTAAAATTATTCAAATGTCAAAATATTCATGTGTTATTACTGTAGAAGTTTTAAATAAACAAATCTTATAATAGCCTTCGTTTGCTCGTAACCTCACACTAGGAGCGAATAATAAGCCAAGACATTCTGATACAGTTTCAAGACATAAATGAAACATGTGTTAAGAATACATTCGTTGTATAATATCGACCACAGCTTTCTAAAGCCTGGAATTGTTTTACTAGCAACTGGTGGAGATACATAGTGTTCGGAAATTCATATTATAAACTTCAAGGGCTAGTAGAAGAGACTGAGTAGACAATATTTTAAATAGGAAGCCATGTCCAGAAACGTGCCGTGCTACAGCCATTACAATGTGTCAGATGTGCCGGTGAAGTTCTGCAACCGGATAGGCAATATGACGTCAGAAGAACACCATGTAGAATGAGGTGTGAGTCGTAAGATACATAATTAAGTGATGTTCGACGCATTACAGAAGAAAGTAAAATTTATTTGGTAGCAAAACCAAAGCAACAAAAATGACTTTCATTTGTTACACTAACACTTAAGTAAACATTAGGAAAAAACACATTTCTGACTATCTTGTGCATTGGATGTGTTCAATACGAAACTGCTCAAATGATCTTCTGACGTCTTATCCGCTTGCAAAATAACAACGGCACATCATACACATTATAATGGCTGTAGCACGGTACGTTTCCGGATGTGGTTTCCTATTCTAAATATTGTCTACTCAGTCTCCTCTACTAGCCGTAGAAGTTTGTAATATGAATTTACGAACATCCTGTATTTAAACAGACTGCGAAAACAAAATATTCAGATACTTGAAAACTGCTCACCTTATCAAGAAAAAAGCCTTACGTACACTCGGTATGTGCACGTAAAATACAATAAATAAGCATCATACTCGTTTGTTAGCTAGTAATGTGTTTCCAATCATCAGTAACTTGGTTGGTATTGGAAAGTTGCATACTAGAGGCGTACTGTAACTGTGATGTATTCCGGAGTTTCTGTACCTGGTATTGTACACACGCTATTGCCGAAGCGTAAAATTTTACGTCTAGCGGTGCTAAGCGCTGACTATGCTTATTTCTGAGTTGCACAGAATAATTTGTTAAAGTGCAGGTACATTCACCTGTCAGTTTAGTATAAGAGGTAAGGAACGAGATCTCCAGTAAAACACAGCGGTCTCAAGAACGCGCCTGCTACGTCATCAGAGTGTATAGGCTAATATAATAGAGTTTGGCGTGGAACGCGACCACGAATCACCAGTGACAAAGCGATGCACGCAGCACTCTTTTGTATTACACCAATTACTTTTAACGAATTAAAATGCTATACCTTTTAAAGAAGTAATATATGTGGTTTAAAATGCTTCACTTAATTTTAATATATCTCAGATAAATGTTATAACTCAGACTCAAAATATTTTTTAAAAATAATTTCTCGTGAATCCGGAAACCAACGTTATAGAGTCTGAATAATTCCGTTGCCACTTTTAAAAAGTAAAAAAAAAAAAAAAATTATAAAATTTGAAAGGGAAGTTTTGTTTGCTAAAGTCCACTACCATATGTGAAATAAACTATTCATTATTTAATTTGAACGCAACACATTTAAAACCATGCATCTATATTTTTTTCTAGATTACACGCTTAGAAACATGTTTTCGGGTCACCTCAAAATTACTAAACAACTGTTTTTTTTTTTCAGACTGGTGTCACGTAAAAAATACCAACCAGAATCGTAAAACAAAATAGAGAAGCACGCACTGGACCCTATTTCGCACTTTCCGTAAAATAATTATGGTCACCGCTTATATTAGAGTCCCAAAAAGCCAACGATCAAAATACTGTAAACCATATTCTTGCGCCGCACATAAAGGCAATACTGTTGTCGACACACGAGCCAGTCTAGCTTTTATGGCCTGCCTGTCTTCCTTACCATAACGCTTGCTGTATAGGACTCGTAACACTTTGTTCAGAGGTGAAGCGAGGTAGTGTTCTTAAGGAAACGGTATCAGATCGACTAAGCACGTGTGCCAGTCAAATGCAGCCAATAGAATATTTTTGCTGGGACCGTTCACGTGTTGTTTTGCAATTTTTACCACGCCTCTCGCACGCTACTTACTAGACAGCCCCAGTCAGTCTTACGGTGCCATAAACAACAAAAGGTTTACAACTGAAATCGTATCTAGGTCGTTCGTAGTTAAGCCATAGTCAGACCCTAACTGTAGGACTTGAATTTTGGTGATTTATACATTTCGCAAAATGTGCAGCGTATTTTACCAATACCAATTGCTTGCCGAAAATATAGTTTAATAAAAATTGGGACAAACAAATGAATCGTGAATTTGCAAAATAGACTAAGTCCACTTTTTGAGAAAATTCAGGTTATACGAGATATTGACTTTCCTAAGTATTCTCTTGACTGTCAGCAACAAAAGAAACCATGTCATATACAAGAAATACGTTAAACGGACTAGCCCACGAATGTGCTAATGGCGCATTATATTGTTTATGACTTACATGACTGTAGTTGAATAATCAGTTTCCATTGGGTTTAGTTGTTTTTCACTAGCATATACTTAGGTTCCAATAATTACACCAAATACATTATGCTTTCTCTGATAGTGCAATACGTAACATTGCTTTATGGGTATATAGTACTGGGTGGTGTTTTTTTTGCAAAATATGTTTCCATGTATCACATCAATAGATTTTCACTAGAATATACCAACATTGCACTAATATCTACTCATGATATTATGATTTTCGTGCCATTGTTAGAAAGATTGCTAATTAAAAAAAAAAAAAAAAGGTACCAAGTCCAATAATATTACTAATTTCTAAAAAATAAAAGATAAAAGAAAGAGTTCCTATGTCAGTTATGTTTCATATTATTCCGCACACACTATACTTTCAAGTTATCCATTATTGATGACCTGTTTCACTCCCAGATTCACTATAGTAATTGTTTTGTTGTTTTCCAGCAAGCTACTCACTTGGACTTGGTCACTTTCGCAAATTCCTGAGTCTGATACATTTTAATTTTACACAAAATAATACCTTACTGCAGCTGAAATGCTGAGTAATAAGTCAAAAGAGTTTTAAAAACTTATATTGGTTAAAACAATATATATATATATGGTCATACAATTTTTTTTACGTAAAACATTTTATAGCCATTATAAAAACGTAACTTATAGCTCGGTCGATTAACATACAGGTTCAAGTCCAGGTCAGACCGAAAAAAAAAATTTTTTTAATTGGTGTTATATTATGATTGAAAATATCTCTCGCTCGTTATGTGTGATATTCGAACGCTTTGACACGAGTAGCTTAATATTCAACTATTGTGATGAAGTAGAGAAGTATAACTTTTGGTTTTATCCGCAAATTGCAACATATTCGACCGTCACGAATTTGAAATGTTGCTGTCCGCAGAGGGTGAAGGGAAGGAGAGAAAAGTTGTTTTTAGATAAGCAAACACATTTTCTAAATTCTTGTTATTATATTCTTTCACAGAAATTCATTGAAAAGTTAAATAGTTGAAGAACTACACTCCCCAACTTTTGTACTTTAATAATAGAAAATAAAATTTTGTGGTAATGTTTTGTAATATATATTTGAATTACGGGTAAATGTAAAGAAAATACTCAACCGAATATAATATATATATATATATATATATATATGTGT
Source organism: Medauroidea extradentata (assembly GCA_003012365.1). Classification (NCBI taxonomy): domain Eukaryota; kingdom Metazoa; phylum Arthropoda; class Insecta; order Phasmatodea; family Phasmatidae; genus Medauroidea; species Medauroidea extradentata. The sequence continues at coordinate 13,018 of PNEQ01030018.1, read as the reverse complement.
GTGTGTGTGTGTGTGTGTGTGTGTGTGTGTGTGTGTGTGTGTGTGCGAGTGTGCGTGTGTGTGCAAACTTTAAATAACTTCATTCTGCAATCAATGCAATCAAACACATATTTGGCTTTGAAAGATTCAACTGCACATTTTGCGCGTTGTACGTACATTCACCTGTATGAGTAAGTGCTCTGCGCGAAGGCAGCGCTATCCTTTGGATTTTCTAGAAAATAAACCCTCAGGAACCACACTGCACTCTTTCAACTGCCTGTCGAACTAAACATCCAGAATTTTGAAGTCCTTCAACAGGGTGTGGTATTACTGTTAGCTTTGTTGCAGTTATAAAACGTGTCTCAGACTTTCGGCAAAATGACTTTCTGCTAAACGACTTTCGGCACAACGATTTTCAACAAAACGATTTTTTCAGATGTTTACAGGAGTGCGAAAATTTTTGGCGAAACGACTTTCAGGAAACGACTTTTGCTAGTGACTATCTACAAATATAATTTTCGGTGTAACGACTTTCGGGTAAACGACTCTGTATGAAATTAAGGAAGATACTGAAAAGTTCGGTAAAACGACTTTCGGAAGAACGACATTCGGGAGAACGACTTTCGACCAAGTGACTTTTCGGCAAAACGACTTTCGGCAAAATGACTTTTCTGATTAATTATTTTCGGCAAAACGATTTTCGGGAGAATGATTTTCGGGAAAACGATTTGAATTCAGAACAGAGAGCTGAAAAGACAATTCGGGAAAACGGTTTTCGTGTAAATGGCGCGCTCCCACATTGCACTCTGCCAGGCAATTGTGTCGTTAGATCACTGATGTCAATAGTCGTGAGGTAACTAAATTTGCAACCCCCTCCCCACTCCAATAAAAAAAATTTTTTTTTCTAAAATTTATGTAGAACAATTACCAACTTAAAAAAGTTTTCATTGAAATTATATTTTAGTACGATGAAAAGGTGTCTTCCAAATTAAATACATAGTATCCCACAATCCCCCACTGTGACGTGCGTGGCAGAGCAGCACGCTCTGTCTGGTTGTGTAGGATTGGAGAGGGGATTGGCTGGGCCGCTGGCCTTGGCTTGCCTCCGGGCAGCTTGTGCGCACGTGATTCATCCTGCTTGTCTCGCGCGAAGCACATCCAGACCATAACAGAACAACTCGTATTATTTACGTGAATGTATACGGCAACGATTTAAAAACCTTTCAATACAGCCATTGAGTCTTTTTTTTGCTGAGCAAGAACTGTTACAGCCTGTCGCCATTATAAGCATTTACGCAATTCTAATAAAAGTTCATATTAAAGAACAAACATTAAAAAAAAGTCTGTATTTTTTAAAAACTCGAACGTCTATTATGAACGCGAATTTAGAGCCACTCAAAACGGAAAAAAACTGACTTCTCAAGGTGCTGACACATATAAAATAATGACTGAATTACTTGTTGCTAAAAGTTGTAGGCCTATTGGAAAAATCACGAAACTATGCACAACGCACCAGTTTAATGCGCTGTACTGCGAACATAGATGAAATGGTTCTCGGTGCGCTGGCTGCAGTCGCTCTTATTGCTCCACTGTCGAGCGAGCATAGAACAAAAACCTTATCAGCCCAAGTACCACACATGATCACGGGACTGTTGTGTTTGCGTCGTAGGTCGTTTTTACGCCGGAGTGCTTTCATAGCCACATGACGAGTGATCAATAATACAGCGGAAGTTGTCAAGGTCAAGCCAAGCTCAATTCTGCAGCTAGAGAAAAAAAGATAACGCTGAATTTTTTTCTGTTAAGGACTGAGTGCAATGCTGGTCATTTATTTTTGCTGTGCTGTAACGAGGGCGGAAAAAAAAAACCTGTGTCGTCTCTTCAACCCCCATCACCCTGGGCTATCACAAGACACGGAAACATGGGAGAGAGTCGCCGAGTGGGAGAGGAAAAACAAACACGTGGCTCTGCTTCGTGGTGAGACAGGATGCTAGTTGCACCTGACTATCAGACAGTCGGCAGTTCATGCTCGCACGCAAGCACAATCTGGCTTGTTTTTTGGGGGGGGGGGGGGGTGGTGAATGTTTATTGGCTGGCGTGGACAGTCAGGAGGGATTGTTTCTATGTTTAGCGGCATGTTTCTTACAGCCCAGCATTCACAAAGGAAATTGCAACACGGACGATTTTCCTTAAATTTTCAATATTTTGACCCAAATTTTTTACTGTTCCTCAAAAAAGGTTGTAAATTACCATTGCTATGCCACGTCACGTATTGAACTGCATAGCTGAAATAAGGACACGTGGAGGAGTGTGAGAGGGAAGATCAGGGAAGGTGAGAGCGGGGAGAAGTGATGTGGAGCATTAGGAGATTAGGCAGCGTTAGTCATTACGTCTCACGTGTGTTGGTGTTGCGTGGGCGGTCTACGCACCAGGTGCGCTTCAATATTCCAGCCAAAGTTTCTAGCATTTTTAAACAGGTTTTTTTTTGTTTCACAGCTGCATATCACTAATTTATGATAACTGCATTATGTTATTGTTTAATGTACGCATAATTATTTTTAATTAATGTTTTGCTGCAATCTATTTCACTTTGCTTAGCTTTGATAAATTTTTTTTAAATATTAATTTTTCCATGGTTCCTGGAAATTATGTCGTTAGATCGCAGATGTCGTTAGATCGGAAGTTTGCTGTAAATGTATTTCAAACTTGTTAATCTCTGTCTGGTGGATAGGATTTAACCAAGAGTGCATAATTTTACCTATTGTTCAGTACTAGATTTGAGAGTCAGTGTTGCGCCCATGTTCTCCAAGATTTCATATAAGTCCTCAGAAGTACATTGTGTATTAAAAAGACCTTGTAATGTATTTAACTTACCCTAAAACACACACACTCTGGATCTCTCTCGTTCAGTGTTTAAACGAGTCAAAGGTTGCCAGTGAAAGTGACCCCTCTCTTGTGTTTTCAGTCGCACCTGGGAAACAGACATGGTGCTCTATATTGCAATATAGCTGCTTCAGCTGCGGTCGTTTCCGCTGGAGCCCCATGTGAAACTACTTAGCACTAAGTTATTCCTAAGGATCCCTAAATTGTCACTCGCGAAATTCGCAAAATACCGCAAAATTTTATGTGATTTTTAATATTTCGCAAATTTCAGCGTTATTTTGTTATTAACTATGTTTCATGCGAGTTCAGATGCCTTGGTGGATGTTTTGTCACAAATAAATCGTCGAAATGTGCATATTTTCCTTTCAGATATTTCTAGTTTTGTTTAAAACATTACTTACCACATTGTTTCCTGGAAACTGCTATCCTGTACCACCGTTTCTTGAGTATTTTTGTTGTATTTGCAGGGGGTTGGAAATTTAATTACAGTGGTGGCTTTAAATCTTGAACTGTTTATTAGGAAGGTACCTTATTTGCCGGCATATAAGACAACTATTATTACAAATTTTTGGCCTTAAAAAATTGCTACTCATTTTATATGAAGGTGCAAAAATTTTTGGTAACCTAAAAAAGTTTGAAAACTAAGTTGTAAGCTGTGGAGTTGTATGATGTTTCAAGGAATTGCGTTTTTCGTCACAAATGAAAACAAGTGCCCCGTTTTTTTAACAAAATTTACGGTACAAAATTTTGATGAGCATCATTCGTAATAAAGGACACTTCCTCGCAGCAAAGCGGTGATCGATGCAGTTGGAGCGCGTGCCGAGATACTTTGTTTCACCAGCCTACAACTTTCGGGCGGAGAAAACGAGGATCTAGGTCCGCATGCTTACATCCTTTGTCTCGTAAGCACAAAACTCTCGGGTGATAAAACCAAGAATCTAGGTACGTAACACACATTCATGGGTCTGCCGTCTAGTGCTAGATTGGTAGAAAACCGCGCACAGGAATGCAATGACCTTGCAAGCAGCTGTTGTGGCCCGGCGTTGCCATGTAGCGCGTGACGTGTCTCAGTCTGGCTTTGTCAAGTCACGCACAGCTGCCGGCAACTGATGATGTCACCGGCCGCTGCTGTGCATTTCCTTGACTCTTGTTCACCCGGAGGGCAGTAGTAGCCAATGTTATTAGTTTATGTGTCTACTATCTATGATGTTTATATGACGGTAATAAATGCATTGAAAAATATTTAAACAAAATTTTTAATGTTTCTGGCAAAGGAAAAAAATATTTTTGTGTCGGGAATTTCAAAATTAGTAATTTATTTTTTTTAATATTTTGTACCTTCAAAACCATGATTCGTCTTATATGCGGGGTCGTCCTATATGCCGACAAATACAATATGTTTTTTCTAGCTGTAGAATCTGTTTTCCGGGCCATGGTTGGATCTGATCAAGATGTTTTACTCCTTTCGTATAGGCATTGTAGTCAACATCAATTTCTGGTTTTTTGCACACTTCACTGCCAGAACTACTTTTTTTAAATTTCACATCCATCATCCTAGCTGTGTGCAGGGCAGATATGAGTTTCACGACTCGCTTGTCTTTCCAGAAAATAATCCTGACTTCTTAATATTAACGGGAAGTAACGTCTCCTTTTTCCATCTCTTTGGCATGGGCTGTCAGCCCCTTTGGAGCACCGCAATTTCGGCGGAGAGTTCCACATGTGTGTGTTGACAGCCAGGAGTTGCTTACTGATATCAATATTATAATACCATAGTAGTTGTCCATAAAAAGGCAATAACCTTTCCCTTTCAAGTCACCGAATAGATTGAAAACAGTGTCAAGTAGGTTTTAACCATCTCCTGAATATACTTGAAACGAGTGGCAGTAGCCACAGACAGCCTCACACAGTGTATATACTTTGATGTCGTACTTGTCAGGTTTATTCGGAATGAAAACCCTGAACTTTGCCCTGCCCCTCCAAGGAACCACAAGGAACCATGCCTTCGTCAAGAGAAAGCATTTACTTTGTAGTGTAAACAGAAGAAAATCTGTTTGCAAAGAGGTCGATGATGGGTTGACTTTTTGCGAGTCTGTTGTCTGGGTCGACAGAAGAGTTGTCGCTAAAGTGGAGGAACTTCAGCATTTGAAACAAGCTGTTTCTACTCATAATTTTACCAAAGAAAGGAGTGTGAAGAATTTCTCTGGTCGTCCAATAGTCCGTCAGCTTTTGTTTCTGAACCTGGCCCATTGCAACAGTAAATCAAAAAATTGCCACATCTCTAGCTCTGTTACTGGTTTCCAGTTTGCAAAAGATGGACTGGAAGTCATGCCTTTTAACTTACTAAATTGTTTTTCATAATATGCATTTGTTTTGCGGACTAAAATAGTCAGCAGCTTGTCCGTAAAAAAAATTTTATGTACGCAAAAACGATCTGGTCGTGGCAACATTCCGTCATTCTGTGGTTCTGCGGGAACAATCTTTACGCTGCTAATGCCTGTGGATGGGATCTCTAATGGAGTTTTGTGAGTTTTGCTGCAATTTTCGGCAGCACCACGGTTTTCAGCACACATATTTTTCTTTTGTTTTGATTTTGTGACATGTGTGACGTGTCTGGCAAACGTGCTAGGAATTTCGTTTTCACTAGTACAAGATTCCTATGAATTTTCCATTTCACTTGCGTTTTGGAAGTCTGAATGATCAGAACTAACATCCGTATATTTGTTATCCGGTCTTGAACTGACATAAATATTTATTCTTCAAGATAAAGCCCAATCATGCAACTTTAGTTTGCCAACCTATGCCATGGTACATAACCTACGAAACAATGTTTGTTTATGATCGTCTGTTGTCTCTAATGTCTGTAATCTTGTGTACATGGGACTGATTTCAATAGCTTGATGTATCGACTGTCGCCTGGGCACAATATATAGCAATAGAATCGATTCTTACTCTATGAGTATCGAACAACGACAATTGTCTGCAATCTTCGTAAATGTGACATGTGGTGCCATGAAACAAATTTTTTTGTGTCACATTTGCAATGTGGGGTAATAAATGTGTTAATTATTGTTCCTCTGAAATTATATTAGTCCTTTTGTATCATTTTAATAGATTTTAAATTTTTTCGCCAATATTTAACAGGTATAATAACGTATTGACAAAAAAGCTCACATTTACGGTTACGTATTCCACATATTTAGACCACGTAACAACGTAATATTTACATTCCACATGTTTAGCCATGATTGTGGCTATAGATACACTTACGCAGATATAGTCATTCATCAATGTGTTTTGCATTCAAAGTGTGTCAACTCTTGCATTGCCATTGTCACGTGCTACCGTGATCTTGATATATTGACAAGGACAGCCGAGCCACAGTAGCAGTAGCAAAAGTTCTAAATATAGCTAGTTACAATACGTATCTCCGTGACTTAAGTGTTAACATACATTTGTTTACACGTTAATACATTCGACTCCAGATTCAACACCCCTTCACGGTTCCTGGGAATAAGGTTGTTATTTCGGAGGGGTCATTAGTATTTTGACCAATTTTCGGCAATCCTCAAACTATAAAATGTGAAAATTTACTGTTTTTTAATCATTGAATCGGCGTTCACTCGTCTTTCGCGCAAAAATTGCATGTTTTTGTAAAGTGATACACATTTATTTAAAAAAAGCAAACTCGTTATTACTAAACGTATACCATTGAAGCGGATATACGACTTTTTTTTTAGTTCAATATAAATCATAAACGTTGCTGGCAATATATATTCTTGCAGCCGCGACAGTTTTTGGGAGTTATTTGCAAGAACATCGTAATAAAGTTTATTGAAAGAGTAATATTTTTCGATAGCATGGCGTAGTTTGAATACATGGATTCTGTGGAAGTGCATATATGATCTTTATGTAACTCAACATGAAGCATGAATTTATGATAATGAAACATGACTATTGCCGGCAAAGTAAATTAAGTGCCAGCAATGTCTGCGTTTCAAAATTATTTACAGGGTACTATCGCAATGTTGTTTTTTGAAATTAATTTCAGTAGGCACGTACGTTTTGCTGGAAAACGGTAATGCTGGCTGGCACATGATACGTTTTGATAAAGCTGTTTCCCTCCTGGGACCTCGTCTATGCTTACATTGCAGTAGCTAGTGACCACACACACTTTTTAAGATAACTTGTGTGCGCAAGGACCTATCTGGAAACTAATTAGTTTAGAAAACAACATACACTGCGTGTCTAACCTATGTCACTTGTGCCAGTTTTGATCACTACACTATCTAGTCACAGCTTCTGACGCTCGCTCAGCAGATGGGATGTGATGATAACACTACTCCCTTTGTTTTGTAGTTTTCTCTCCTCTAGCTCGGCTGGCCATGTGAAAATAGTGTGCTTGTATAACAATTCTACTCTGTGTACAAGTTTTTACAAACGCCACTAATGTGCTTGGAGAGGGATTTGATGCTCTGTTTCAATTTGGTGACCAGCAGTTAACAATTATAAACGTCAAGATGTTGATTGTTGTTAATGAACAGCTTCAGAATGCCTTGCTGCAGCGCAGTTTCTGTCTTGGTTATCTTGTTTTCGTACACTGCCTGGATGATCTCGTACTTCTTCATAAGTGTCAAGAATGTTCTCTTCCCAGTAATTTTGTTGAAATCAAAAGTCCGAAATTCAAATCCAATAAAAATAGCGAGGTCATCTGAAATCTAGGGCTAAGCCGTTACAGATTTTTACTGATTCCGATCAAACCAATATTTTATCACAGATGTTTTATCACTAATATTGCTGATAGCAGATACTGATATGTTGGAAGACAGTGAACATGCCAATGACTTTCAAACCACTAGTAAATTCAAATGTTGATATTAGTTATTCCCAATACGATTTCATGAATATACTTTGAATTGTTGAACCTTGCTTTAAGTACAATAGAGCCTCGATTTTACGTACTTTTATTTAACGAAAACATCTATTTAACGAAAGGATTTTTAGGAACTTTCAAAAAATTACAAATAATGTTAGAAATAACTAAGTGACTTTGATAAAATGGAATATAAGTCGTAACGTAAGTCTACTAAAATAATACCACTGGCCGCAGTATATACTTATTTCTCGATAGATAAGCGTAAACCATCCATCGAGAAACAAAACAAAAATCTTTAAAATTAGTTGAGCGTCTACGTACCTAGCCTCCACAGCGCGGTGGTGGACAGCACAGGAACTAATTCACAGATAGTGCTTCATGTCTCCGTTAGAATGCGCTGCAGTGCAGCATGCTCTATTGATTAATTCTGTTACTGATAGAATGCAGTGGTGTCCAGTGTGATGGCACTAATGTCCTGCGTACTATGCTCACGTATTCTATTACAATATCAAAATGTAAACTTATTAGTCCTCACAAATGCTCCGGACTCAGCAGTGAGCTACTCTTATCTCAGGAGTTCGTGGTATCAAAGAGTACGTGCATACAGAATGACAGTCAAACCTCGTGTTTCAATCAACTGCCCATTTTTATTATCTTTTCCTTTTTTCAAAAAGTAACGCAACCGCGCTTACGTCGGTACATACACTTACTCTTTTACATTAACATAAAATGAAACAGAAAAATAATTGAACCAAAACGAAGCCAAAATCAAAGAAAACTAGCACGTGCTGAACTAAAACATAATCTCAGTAACCAATAGTGGGGCGGGCCACGTGGTCAGTATCGCCGTAGGTTTACACCAATGCATGAAAGTTGATTCATAAAGAAAAACACTAGCATGTCCTTTTATAGCCTTCCATCACTGCCTCATGGCTTTCGTCCACGCCCCTCGGCTTACCATGAGCTAAACTCCCGCAATGCAACACACGTCCGTCTCCCTCGATAGTCCAGAACAAAGTGACCAGTTTCGGCAACCGCAATGGCGTCTCAAGATACTATGATGGCTTAGTTTCCGGTAAAATGTTCTATCACATTCTAGTGAGACCAAATAACCGGTCTGGATACAAAATAAGCAAACTAAAACTACAGAAAAATTGGCAAAATTCTGCTGAGCACAATGACATATTTTACTATTTTACTGGATAATCATTACAATAAAAATATTAAATAAAGTTTCGGCGTCAGACGTTGCCGGCAGTACACCTTGCAGTACCCTCTGTGAACTTATTGGTGTCGCCCCCGCGGCACCATGGCCGGGCTGGCCGAACTCATTTACATATCTTTATATAAGCAGCAAGAACTTTTCAACTGCCATAACTTTTAGAAGATCAATTTCTCGTAAAATTTTTAAGAATCAAAATATGCTTGAATTTTTTATGCTGTTTCAGAAAAGTCCACACAAGACATATTTATTTTAAATTCACATGTCATCAAAAAACAGAACTCAGAATAATTGTAACTTAAAAGATTATTTGACATTAAAATACTACAATAAAAGGACTAATCACTAGCAATTGCATCCAGATGCGGTTTTCTGTTACTGTACTGTTTCGCCAGGCCCAGTAGCAGTTTTACATTTAGAGAGTGGGTTTTATAGGTGATATCCTGTTCAGCAGAATTAAAATATTTAAATTAATTAACCAAATGACTTTTTTAGAAGATTATTAGGCTTAAAACAACAATCATGGAATTCTTATTGAACCAAATACTCCTGAAACATACAATTGTATAAAAACTGGCAATTTAATCATCTATAGGCAATAGACTAAAAAAGTAGGGTGGTCGGGCAACACATTGGGGCCTATGAGTTTATTGAATGCATCATCACTGCCCTATACTTAACTGACGCTAGGCTGACCAGTTCTTGGTTCTAAAGTGTCAGTAACACTGGCTAGCATCATTTATGCAAAAATAAACATTAAACAAAACTCTAGAAAAAACACAGATGACTTATTGAAAAAGTATCCCCCCAAGCATAGGCTGGTCGCTTCACACCAGCGTGATAAAACTGGTGAATTCATAAAAAATATTGAATTATACTGTTTGAACAGACTTTTTACAATGAATTTACTACAGCAAACTCAAATAATTTGTTTCTCAGATGCTTAAAAATCTCTCTAGTACAAAGCAATTTTAGCGAGTAGACCAATCAGTTTTTGAATGAGGGTAGTTGCCTGCAAGCGAAAATGGTCACAGAGCGTATTTAATTATTATATTATTGTTGTCTCGCAAAGTTTTAATTCAGTTTTCGATGCAACTTTTTTTAAACGTTTTTCATGGGAATTTCCTGAATTTAGTTGGTGGAGCGAGCTGGAGAGAGCCGGGAAGATTGACGCTAGATAGGTTTAGTCATCACTTCTCACGCAAGATGGTCTGACTCACAGTGCGCACGCTCGCCGAGCGTTCCACTGGAATTAATTATTTTTTTTTTGCCGATTTTTTCTTTTGCGGCTGTGGCTTACCTGTTGACGGTAAATGTGTTTTGTTATTGCTGTGGACCAACAGACTTTTTTATAGTTACCTTAAATTCTGACGAATCATGCCAGAGGATAAAATTTTTTATTTTGGTTTGGTGGGGGGGGGGGGTAAAATAATGTAGTCCGTTTTAAGGAAACATTGATTTAATGTAAACATTTTTGGCTCCCGTAGCATTTCAATTTCATTAAATTGAGGTTCTGCTGTACACTTCGCGAAAATGGCAACAAATTGGTTAAAGTATGTGTTTCAGTGTTCCTGCTTTGTGGGATTGACACATTGATAAGTGGTCAAAGCAGAAAGAAACTGGAAAAGCCTATACGTTAATAGTTTTGCTCTTTAATATTACTAAAGGCCTCGTTGTAATTAAGTGTGCTAACTGTAAAAAATTTCCACACATCACTTTTCTTGTGATTTCCCATTATGACACCAGGAGTTCGAGTTACAAATTTACTGTCTAGGTATTAATTATTAAAAAATAGATATATGGGGAGACAAACAAGTACAGGTAGGCATAAGCCTAGTATAAAAAGTCAGGTTTTTATTTCCACTGTGAACACAGTCCTGTCTCCGTGTTTAACTCAAATACCAAACATTACGTTTCAACAGATGTTAACATGGTATAATAAACACTTCCTCCCTCTGGAGTCAAGCTGGCAAACAAAGAATAAAACTAAAAACATTTACGGTATATAAGGTGCAGGGCAAATTGGTAATTTTTGACGTGATAATCAAATAAGTCTGCATACAGTACTTGCCGTAAACAAAGAATATTGGGAGTTGTACCACAGATATGATGATATGGCAAACCATGGCAGACTGGGTAAATAAAATGGCTTTTTTCCAGTGGACTGCACTGGGATGCACGAACTAAGTGCGTGTTTATCTGCCATATTTGCACCTAACTAGGCACATCCAGCATGGAGACAATGCAGTTCATGACTGCATTTATTTACTTGACATACTCCATTGCGAAATAAATGACTGTCAAAAGAAACTAAACATAAGACATGAAAACATAAATAAGCAGAGTATGCTTTAGTCATCAGGATACGTAGACAAAATGAAATTCCAAAACTGGAATCCGGTCAGATAAAACAAGGAACAAACAGAAAATAAAAGAAATAAAAATAGCTAAGTTGACATGCGACAAAACGATGAGACGAAACAAAAACACAAACAGAAATACAGCAAACAACATAACGATGAGACTAAACAAAAAACAAAGATGTCGGACACAAACAGAAAAAACAACAAACGACACAAATGATAAGACGAAACAAAACACAGTTGTTTTCCAAACAGTCAGTATTAACGATGTTTTGGGAACTGGAATCTGTTCCCGTCATCAGGTAGACACACAGGGTTCAGGAACACGAGTGCGACTGATGAGGAGACTGGAAAAACCATTGGGTTTATATAGGGTAAAGCCCCTTATCGTGCTTAGCCAGTGGGAGACGAGCTGTCTCCTGATTGGTAGCGCAGCATGTATTGGCTCTGTCGTGCTCAGCCAATGGGAAACGAGCTGTCTCCTGATTGGTCGCGCAGCATGTATTGGCTCTGATTGGTTGTGGTGGGTTGAGTGTTTATTTTTATTTTGTTCTGTAAATTTGTTTCTCTTTTCCTCAACGGGATCCACATATATTTTAATTCAATGCTCTGTTGACTGAAAATATTGTTATTGCTAATAATAAAGGCTGATTCTGTTATTTTTCTTTTAATTTTGTCAGTTTCCTGTGTAAGCGGTTTAGAGTCATCCCAAAGGATTTTGTGACTATTTTCCCATGTATGTTCGGCCAGTCTAGATTTTTGGGTTTCACCTTTTTTGCAATTGTTTTTATGGTCTTTTATATGGGTTGATAGAGCTCTGCCAGTTTCACCAATGTACATATGGCTGCATTCGCAGGGTATCTGATATACACAGTTGTGTGTTTGTATTTCTTCTGTGGCTGGTTTCACCCTCGTAACCATACTTTTAATGGTTGCTTTAGATCGGAATGCTGTTTGAAGTCTGTCTTTGTTTCCTAGACGTCTTATTTTTTTCAGAAAGGCCTCTAACATACGGAATAACTAGGGTTCCTGATGGTTTTTCTGTTTCTGTGGGCTTAAGTGTTCTGTTAGGTTTCATGTGCTGTTTGATGGTGTTTGTTGGGTAACCATTGGCTGTGAGTTCTTTTCTTATTTGGTTGTGTTCTTCAGCTACGGATTTCTTGTTGGAACAAATAATCTCAGCTCTGTTGGCTAGAGTGCGAATAATACAATTTTTTGTGCTTTTTAGGGTGGTTGGATGGAAAATGTAGGTATTGGCCTGTATGTGTAGGTTTCCTGTATACTTTAGTTTCCAGACTGCTGTTTTCCATACTAACTAGTACGTGCAGGAAAGGAATGCTGTCATTGGTTTCTTTCTGATAGGCGAACTTTATTGATGGCCTCAATGAGTTTAGAAAGTTCACAAATTCCTCTAGGGTTTCAGGTCCGTGTTGCCAGATAGTAAAAGTGTCGACTACATAACGGAGCCAGATTTTAGGAGGGCTATTGCTTTGGCTAAGTGCTTCCTGGTCAAAGTTCTCCATGAATATGTTCGCCATGAATGGTGAAAGTGAAGAGCCCATTGCCATGCCGTCTGTTTGTTTGTAGAAACTGTCATTAAACTGGAAATATGTTGTGGTGACACAGAGGGTAATCATTTCCATGATGGACGGAATTGGTATGGTTGTTCTGTCTTTTAGGTTTGGGTCAGCTTCCAGCTTG
>PNEQ01030017.1:11857-22302 GCA_003012365.1 Medauroidea extradentata | reverse complement strand
TTCAGCAGCTGAAATATCGGTAAAGCAGTTCCATTCAGCGGTATAGAGCCTGAACCACGTCATCTACAAACTGTGATGTTAGATAAATTAATGTGGAATTCCAGTAACGAACATCAACCCTAAGTGAAACCCTGTAACAATGAGAAGCCGGAAATTTCAACTGGAATTTATTACCACGCAGAATTTTTTATTTTTTTTTTATTTTTAATAATAATGGACTAACCCAGGCTATATTCTGCGTAATTTCATGCTTTCTGTTGTATATGGCACGGTATATTGATTGTAGTATTGTTTCTTTCCCTAAATTCACAAACCATTCCTCTCTAAGTTAACATGTTATTTTTGTGTAGTCATGTTTAGGTTCATTTTGGTTAAAATTATTAATAAATTTCACATCTGAATTCTATACTAAATGGTTGTTAAACGTAAGTTTTTTTAGTACGTCACTTCCAGTAGAGTCAACACAACACCTTTACGTATATATATGAAGGTTTTACTATTTTACTCCACACGTAAAAGTGAAAATAAGCAGTAAAATGTAATATACTTTAGTATACTACAGTTGTACCCTTGAATTATTAATAAAGTTTAAATTCAGTTAATAAATCACTCTCATATTAAACATATTAAATCATGTGCCGGAAAAATACAAATAAAAATAGTATACAGCTATACTTTTTGTCGTCCTATTCATGCATATAATTGCTTCTTCGGCCAGGAGCTTGTATATACAGGGAACTACTGTGATATTATATAAGGGCATATTAGTGGCAGCTGGCAGAAGAGTTCATTTTCTATTTGAAGTATGGACATTTAAGCGTGTTTCCCCTTTCGGCGTAGACACCCATTAAGGGGACGAAAAGGGTAAAGTATATTTTCCCGGTATCCTCGATATCTCATAAATCTGGTGAGATATGGTTATGCTTTGGTAGTAAAGGCTGTAAAACGTGTTTTCGCCACGCCCTCAAAGTCTCATTATCAATTAAGCTATCGGTACAGTTTTTCCTTCAAAAATTCCACGCAGACAAAGCAGCGGCCGGACTGAGAAACTGCCTAAAGACCCATAGAAAAAGTACAAAGACAACACAAATCTTTCTTTCTGAAGGTCCTGTATTAGGTTCCCGATCTGGCCATCAATATATTAACCACCCACGGTTACCTTAAATAATTTCAAACGGATGCTGAGATGGTTTCTTACTCCTATAAACCACAGCCGAATATTTGCCTGTTTACTCCCCAGTAGCAACCTACATTGGGCCAACAATGAAAATTGGTAGGAACCATTGGCATTACGTTGTGTTGGCAAACACACGTAAATACAACGTTGAGGCAATATAGTGTGCCAGAAAATATGATCGAAAAATGTGTTTATATTGCAATGAATTAGCAACATTCTGAAAAAAATTGTAATATTAAAGTAGAAAATATGTTAATATATTGGAAGACCAAAATATTCTTATTTAAATTTTTGTGTTGAATGTTGGCAACATGTTGGTAAACATACTGTTGTGGTTTTGTGTGAATAATTACATTGGGCGAACGTTGTAAAACCAATATTTTACACAAAGTGTTCAAAATCACGTTTTTTAAATATATCAAAACCAATAATTAAATTTTATAACATAATACGGTTATTTAGTTTAAAAAATATATATTATTATAATTTTTTATTCTGTTGGTTATACATTGAAACAATGTTGGATATCGTACTGTTGGGTAGTAAGGTTTTTACAGTATGTTGGTACAATGTTGCATAACCCACTTGATGCAAAACCGTAACAAATTTTTTGTATGTAGGTTGGTTGAACGTTGTTAAAAAGTTGGTGATAATACTGTTAGTGTTAGATATGTAATTTTACATTGAACAAACATTGCTCAAGCAGCACATTTTTATAAAAAATCCGAACTTCATTTAGAAATACATTAATGCTCCTTGTATTTAAGAAAATATGATAATGATGGTGTTAATAAAAATTCTGCTTTCTATGAAATATATAATGTTGGTTACAGGTAGGCAAAATGCTGGAAATCCAAAGATTTGATATTGGTTGTTTTCAGTATTTTGACCCAATGTTGCATAGCGCACATTATGCCAACCACAGAAAATCTTTATGTATGTTGACTGAGAGTTGATAGCAAGTCGATAATCATCCCGTTGATGTTAGGACTATAATTTTAAATTGAACCAACATTACTCAAACGACACATATTTTAATCAAAAATTCCAAATACTACTTCAAAAATTGTATTAAAAAATTGGTACTGATGGTGTATATACAAGTTCTGCATTCTTTTATGTTGGTTACATGTTGGAAAACGGTTGAAATTAAATGGCTAGGTAAAGGTTGTTTTCAGTAAATTTGGTTCTACGTTGAAAAACCACATTATGCCAACCGTGGAAAGTCTTTCGTTTGTAAGTTGGCTGACGTTGGCAACAAGTTTGTAAACAGACTCCCCTGGTGACACAAATTGTGTTTCTTTCTAAAATCAACTCCATTGGATTAGAAAATGCAAGACAATATTAAATATGGTATTTTTGTAAATTTTAGTTTCTTAGTTAGTTGTCAGGTACAAGTTGGTAAACACATCGTTGGCAATAGGTATGCACCTTTACATTGTGTTAACGCTGCGTAACCCACAGTATACCAACCACTGAAATTGTTTGGTATTCAGGTTAGCTGAACATTGGCATTGTTAGTAAACATATCATTAGAACAAGATACATTTTCTTTGTTATTTTTAACTCAACTATTAAATACGTATTTGTCTTTCATACATACTTAATCAACACGTGGCAGTGTAGAGCAATTGGTATGGCGATAAACTTCTAGTGTCAAGGACTCCAACATTATCTCCGACTGTGGTTAGAATCTACCGATCCTAGTCGAAATGTTTCTATTAATTTTAATAATTTGTGTAACCCACAAGAACCGTGAAAATAAAATAGTATTATGATGCTTAATTTAACTTTTGTGGAGTCAATTTTGTGTGTATTTTGTAGAGAAGCACAATTTCAACAATCCAACGACGTTGGGCCAATGTAGAAAATTAGTAAGAAACCAAACAAAAAAACAACGTTGGACCTATGTTGCATGCCCATGTTGGCCCAACGTAGAATGAAAACCTTGGGCCAACGTTTGTCCAACCAAAAGTTGCAACTGGGGCTGTCCGAGACACTGGTTGAGTCTCTATTTACCTTGTCGTTGCGACGGTACGCCCGACTTTCTTTATAACTCTTACCTTTCTGTAAGTTCCAGAACCTCCTCATCTTTGTTGGTCCTAACGTGATACGATAACTAGGACAAATTAATATTCGATCCATCGGCCTCAATATTGGAATGCATAGACCGTATCACATATAAGCTAATATGCGGGTAAATTGCTTGAACTCTAGCCTAAACAGTGACACATCGCATAAGAAGTGTATTTATGTTTCAAATGAAATGAGATGAGTTAAGAGACTAACGTCATACGGATTATTTCATTTTAAGTCACCGCTCCTCAACGAGCCATACATTAGTAACCTGTGTTTAAAGACCCTGTAATATCTCATTATTTTAATACTAGGTAATTTGTGCAATTAACAGCAGTTAAGGTAACCGAATGCGCGTTAGAACTCAAAAAGTGGGGGTGGGGGTCTACGGGCGATATGATACGTACGTCACGCTTCATCCTAGCCTCTAGGGGTCAGTCACGGTACTGGCATACAGTTTTCTGACCAACAACTCGCTTTTATGAGATATTCAGTATTGACCCCTTCATTGTACGAGAAATATCAAAGCTCTATGTATTTTTAAATTTTCTGCGCCAAGTATTTTTATTTATTCATTAATTTATTTGGTTTTACGTACCCTCGAACAGCACATGACCTTAGTAGATGTACACGAGGAGGAAGGGGGAAGGGTCAGCCAGAGCCTGGATTCAGAAACCATCCCATCATTCACCTGGAGTAATTTCGGAAAACCCTGGAAAATCCAAATCAGAATGGCCGGAACTGGGGATCGAACCCGGATCCTCCCGATTGTGAGACGAGGGTTTTACCACTGCTCCACCACGCTCATACCTTGAAAGGTTCCACTAGAGGCACTCATTTTCGCCATTTTTGCATGTTTGTAAATAAGCTTAAAAGACAAATGAAGGATAGAGAAAGGGCATGCACACATGTAACGTTCTATGAATGTTATTTCTTAGCAGACATCACGCACGTACGTACGTTGAGAAGTTTTCGAATAAACGTATGTTGGCCGAAGGTCTGCACACCGTTCGGCAGCTTGGGCTTAACACGACATGCCTAAGAGGACGGTGATCCAATAGGAGTGCGTGTAGAGAGTTTTGTCAGCGCTCAAAATCTAGGTCTTTAGCGCTGATGAGGGGTGACATGATGTGAGTGTGGAGCAAAGCCGGAATGAGGGGTGAAGGAAACGGCAGATCCTCGAGAAAATCCGCCGACCAGCGTAGGCACTATTTCCACATGCGAAAATTCGAAGACAGACTCCACCGGGAATCAAACCTGGGTCGCCCTGGTGGAAGGCTAGTGATCTGACCACTCGGCCGCCGCTGCCCCAAGTGATTCAATAGGAAGTTAACAGTGTTGGTGTGGCAGAGCTCAGTGTGTTCGTGTGTGACACTGTGCTTAATGGCTTCCGAAAAGAGCAGTAACATAGAATAATGTCAATGAAGCCCAGCCCACATGTCAAATACACCGCGAAATAGAAGTGCCTTTACTAAATAAATAAAAACAATGTATGGATAGGCATACCCACGGACTGGACACAGCACCCTTGATGTGACGATCTTCTGAATTGGGCGTCTTTTGGCTTCTAAAGTACAACAGGGGATGGCATAACATACAACCCTACCTGAAACGTCCGCCACGTTTTCCACAAGTGAAAAATGGGGATCGATCACGGCAGAAGTCGAACCCGGATGATCGCCGTGGTAGGCGAGAAGTCTAATCAATACACCACCTTGGCCACTAACGTATTTGTTCATGTTAGTAAACTGCTGGTATTGGTTTATTTGTCTAAGTAACCTAGTAAATTGGTGTTCCTACTGTTTTTGCAGTAGTATTTTTTTAAAAACTCAAACGAGAGCGGATATAAAAAAAAATTACTTGGCAATTTTGTTTTAAATGGTTTTTGCCGTCATAGCTAATGTTTTTAAAACAATAAATGATACTGTTTCGACAAAAAATTCACGTCCAGAATTTCGTTAATTCTATAATTAACCTTGAAAAAAAAATCACCCAACACGGAGAAGACGATTTTAAACAAAACAGCCAAACAGATTTTTTATGTTTGCTCTCGTTTAGACATGAAAAATTAATATCGCTAAAATAATAGAAACAAACGAGCATGGCCTTAACAACTTATGAACCTAAAAGTTATGTATTTAAAACTCACTTCTATGATGCGAACTTGCGAAGACACCAAAGGGTAATTCGTTAATATGTTAACACAGCTAGAGTAGACAAATAATTAGGTAAACATGTACGCAATATTGGGCCTGATATGATTAATATGAAATGGAGATGGTCTCCAAGAAAATCTGAAAAGTGAAAATGCACGTTAAAGCCATTAGCATATGTAAAAAAAATGACATAGTTTCGTATACAGATATGTTATAACCATGAAGACAAGCAGCCACAGAAAATGTAACCCAAAAATTACTTCTGCATTCATTAAATAGGTGTTGGATCATCCTGCATTACTTACATATTCGTGATCATCCGCTGTAGGATTTGACCTCACACATAAGTAATCAGCATGCACAAAGTGAAGAACACAGGTCGCCTTTGTATTAAGTTCTAATTCCAATCGTCACCACTGAAAGCACATATTCAGTTGGAGGTGGATGCACGAATGCCTGGGATGTAGGCAGCCTGAGACACTGCCATGCATTGCGTATCAAATTCTTAAGAGGGCGTAGTACATAATTCAGCGCTAAAAGCATTAATCTATAACTGTAGGTTTCTTTAAGCCAATTTGCGAAAGTCAAACAATAGCAAGCCTAAACAATAGTTTTAGCCAACGTTTTATTTCCAGTGTTACGAACTTCTGAGGCACAATCTCTGACGCCGGAACCTCGTGCATTTAACTGCGGCGCAAGAGATCACGCGTAACGAATGAGTAATTCTGGATAAATATTTATTATGAAGTTGGCAAATACCATTATCTAGGATTGTCATTAAGTATTTTATCTATATTGGCTTCGAAAAAAGCGTAGAAATAAATTTATGTTTTTCAGGCGCATTAACATAATGTAATTTTAGGTGCGCTGTAGCATTAAGAGTATTACACATATCAACATAATCTTCACGTTTTATAAAAGACCGAGTTGTTCATATTTACGCTGTGTTTGCCGAAGTTAAGTATAAATAATGGTTGCTACGAATTTTACAAAACTTTTTTTCGTATCACGTTCATAATGTAACCGTTTGTTGTACTTGACTTCGGCAAACGCAGCGAAAATAAGAACGACTGTGCCTTTGATATATCGCAAACATAACGTTGATATGTGTAATACTCATTGCTGCAGCCAACCTAAAATTAGCCTTGATTTATATGGGGTTTATTCGGGTGGCATACATGCGCCTGAAACACTGATACATCCTCTTAATGCTATTTGCTGGTAATTTTGTGATGCGTTTACACATTTACTATGCCCACACTTGAAGCCGTCTACCACCAACATATTTCCGTAGTTATTTTAAACTAGCTCGTGAGTTAACTAACATATCGTCTTTATGCGCGGGCTGCGAAGACATCGTGCAATATTCTGATCGTTGACTTTTAACTATGGGATTTTAATTAAGGGGTATGGAGAGGTACGATGTCGAGCGAATGACTGAAATACTCAATCGTCAATAAAATATGAACGACTAATCAAAATTCGATGAGATTTATTTTGCCGAGTTGACATTTATTTACATAGCGCTATGCAGTTGCATGCTTTACTTTCGAGTATAAAATTAATTTTTTTTTTAGAAAAATAATGGCTTGAAACCACAAAATCTACAAAAATTAAAAACTAGCATGCATTTTTATAACTATAATACAAGAATATATAAGCCATTATAGTAACATAATTAAAATAATACTCGCGTTTTTATTTGAAAATAATTTTACTATTCGAAAATCTCTGCGCGAGAGGATTACAAAAAAAAAAAAAACCTTTTCAACAACAACCGTTACTTCATGGCGCAGCAGTCTGGCTTCCAACCACGGAGCAGCATCGGGTTTCCGCCATGAAGGAACCGTGATTTGGTGAACATTACAGATGGTTTTCTCAGAACACCTACTTTAAAAGTGAAAAAAATGTAATTATGGATTAAATTACTCTCCTGCCGATGTTAAAAAACGAGTAACCCACGTCCAGCCATCGTAATTGGGAAATGATGCGTCCCTTTCTGTCGGTTAGCATTCATTTGCGTCTATTTAGCTTCGAACTGGACTGATCTGTACTTGTGACTGTTAATAGTGACGTGGTTAGCATTGCAACACCTCGCGACTGAAAAGAGCGTACCCCTTATTACCAGTTCGCATTGAAAACGTGTCATTTGCTTCGAGTCTAAGCCAGTTACAACCTGACTTTCATTTTTGTATAGAACTAATACAAGCGCACTTATTTATTAAAACTTTAAAAAATCACCACTATCACTACGTAAGAGATTTCATTCAATGATTTAAACTATAACTTGTTACAAAGGAAGCATAACGAAGACAGATCAGTCTAGATATGCAATGAATTGAGGCAGGAAAAACGTAGGTGGATAACACATTACGAAAAATGTGATATACTCCGTTTTTGCGGAGCGAAAATAATCTTACTTATAATCTTTTATATATTTACGTTAATGTATCACAAAAAAGTAATATTAATACTATGTTATAAAGGTTCTTCAAAACTTCGTAGCTTACTCTGCTGAGAGATTCGATTCAAAGAAATACTAAAATTTTCAAAGCTATTAATTTAAATCCTTGTGTCATTCATCGAGACTTTTCGAATTTCCTTATTAGAGATATCTTGATTCAAAAGAAGCAGAGAGAAACGAAGCACCCACCTTCGCCGTAAGTCGCTTCGACATGTACAAAATTCGAGGAACAAGGCCAATCGCAGGCCGTCGCGTACAACGAACCCCCCAAGCAATCCGCCCACAAGTTTTCTATACACGTCTCCCTTTGAAGCGGTCCAATTGGTTCCGCGAGGGAAGGAGTGGAGAGAACGAAGATGCTAAGAGTCTAAGATGTTCCCAGCCACTCAATTAACCTCCTTTGTGAGAGTTGTTTGAAGTTTATTTCTTGCGGCTTGTAGAATGTGACTTGTGTGTGCTCGCGCGGCGTGTGCGTGTGTGTGTTGCGAACTTCAAGAAGGCAACGTCTACAGAAGTAAAGGGGCTTACTGGGAGAGGCGGAGGGGGTGGAAGTTTGCGCAGGAAAGACTCGAGCCCGCGCATACGAATTCGCCAATTAGGAGCGCCTTCTCCCCTAACCCGTACGACCCTTCGTTAGGCCGTCTATTTTTCGCAGGCACCCACTTCGAGACGGACGTGTTGTTGATGTCCATCGCTGCAGCCGGTTCATCAGCGTGGTTCTTCTCCGCTTAGTCAGGATTCCTCACCATGGACGCGAGAGACTTTTACCCCAGCATTGCCCACACTTTCCAGTACTACCTACGTGCGCGGCAAGCTAATATCTGTTGGCTTAATTACAACCCATACTAAAGACATGGCCATGACAAAATATTCGAAAAATGATTAATACATTCTTAAATAAGTCAATACAAGCAAGCAATTGAATCATGAATTTGCAAAAGGGAACCAAGTCCGAGTAGATTGTTGGGAAACAACTAAAAATTACTATTGTGGATCTGGGAATTAAATATGTAATCATAATAAATAACATAAAATTATAATGTGTGTGGAATAATATGACACATAATTCAGTTCACACAGATACGCTTTTGTCTATTAGATTTTAGAAATTAATATAATTAGTGAACTTCATACTTTTGCAAGTTCCACATATATTTACTAGTCCGTTAAACATATTCATTTAACAGGACTTGGTTCCAATTTATCTGACAGTCAAGAGAATGCTCTTGAAAGAAGGAATCTCATATAATCTGAATTTGCTCAGAAAGTGGATTTGGTCCCTTTTGCAACTTCCCGATTCAATTATTTAAATGTGTGCGACGTGCTTCTACAATAACCTAAAATACTTCGGGCGGTAAATCCCTGTAGGAAATTGTGACAGTTATATATTGCATCTTGCAGCTTTACATCAACTCGTTAGGGATATTTCGGATTTTTTTTTTCATGATATATACATTGAACAACAGACATGATTTCAGTGACGCTAAATACCTTGTATGCATATTTTAAAGATTTTATTGATGCAGGACAATTGCACAACTAGCTCATTTTCGATTTAGTAAAAAATATTGGATATAGTAACCGCATAAATAGTAACATCACACGGCGGAGTAAAATTTATTTCGATTACGGTTGGTCACACCAATTTTTTGTTGTATGCGAACGGTTTAAAGATAATTTTTTCGTATTTTTGATCTTAACAGTACAAACCACTTATTAAAAATATATTTATTAAATGTCGTTTTCGATTTTTGCGAAAAACCAATTATTTAAAATTTCTACTTCCAAGGGCTCATTAATACCTGACTTAACATATAAGGCCGTTCAAGAGATTGTAAATAGTAACATTAGCAATATCGTTTTTAATATTTTTTGTAAGAAATACATGTGTCAATAACTATCCAGAAACACTGCAGAACGCGTCGTTTCGGTATGTAATGAGTCATTTTTAAACACTCGCACAAGAGTTATAAAAGTCGAAGAAAGCCTTGCTAATATTACCTCATATTGCGGCAAATGAACACCTCGTCATGGCAACATATAGAAGGGATTTTCTCTTCTTCTGCTAACATACACCACGGCTAAAAACAATATATTTTGTCGAGATAATATAGAGTTTGTTTTAGGTGTACCAAATAAGTAGCTAGTTTTCAAAACAAAATTATTTATTTTCAGGATTTTTTAGTAATGAATTTTTCTTTTATGTTTTTATAACTTTAAACATGTTGTCAGTGACAAACAATTGAATCAGGAACTTGCAAAATGGGTCAGAGGTGAGTAAATCGTTACGAAACAATAAAACATTTATTATTGTGGATCTAGGAATAAAACAGTTTATCAATACTCCGTTTAACGTGGGCCTATTTCTTGTGTATGACTTAGTTCCTTTTATGGATGATGGCCAAGAGAATGCTCTGGAGAATTGGAATCTCGTATAACCTGAATTCGCTCAAAAAGTGGACTTGGTCATTTTTACAAATTCCCGATTAAATTTCAGTTAGGTTTTTTTTTTTTTTTTTTTTTTTTTTTTTTTTTTTTTTTTTTTTTTTTTTTTTTTTTTTTGTTTTTTTTT
>PNEQ01030017.1:0-11757 GCA_003012365.1 Medauroidea extradentata | reverse complement strand
GTTCTGCAGTAAATCGTTCGAATTTCAAATTTGTCATGGCCTTTACGCATGCTAATTATTTTCCAAAGAGGAAAATGTAGCCACTAGTAACGCCTATAAAGCAAACATTATTTTGTATACAATCAGTAACTTCACACTTGAACTGCTTTACATTAGGGTAAAAGTAGCAGTCCATAATTCACAATGTTTCGCCTTCCGAAATATTCCTGGAAGTGGATTATTTATCAATTTCAACATTTATTGGAATCCGTGACTATTTACTTAATACCAGTCATTTGTTAAATTTGTTTAAAATGTTCCAGCTGAAAAACAAAAATGCAAGAAATCTGTGAATATTTACTTATTCCTATTTAGAGGACATACAGTGACAGAAGAGATAAAAATTTTCTGTTACTGGTCCCGAGTCATTAGCTGAGCTAGCTGTCCGCCATTACGACTGAGCTGACAAAGTAAAATGGTTAACTTGCAATATTTTAGCTTGAAAATTTACGCCTATGTTTCGTTTGTTATTGCTACATTAAAGGTTATACATTTTTCATTAATTATTTAAACATCTGTTCTTCCTGCTCGGAAATATTTATCTACGTTTAGCAGTAACGTATCAAGAACTCTTTCTACCAATTATGGCTGTCTGTAGATCAGTAAATATATTTCACAGGTTAGTGATCAAATCTGTCACGTTTAAATTTATAGAGGATAACGTGTTACCATACGTAAATTAAAAATATATGTATAATGAAAATATTTTTGTGCTTTACAAACAATTGCCACCGGGCAATGATTTTCCCTGTAGAGTTTTTTGTTTGCAAAGTTAAAATTTTTTATATTTCCAAACCTGCGCAAGTTTTCTAGTACACCAAAATCATGTGTTTGAAGGAAAAGGTAAGCAATACGCAAATTACAGCTTCTGGTATGCCTTTTGCTGCAGTACGATATGTGTACATATAAAATTATTTCTATAAATTGAGAATGTCAAACAAATGAACTGTGCTTTCAATATATAAAATTAAAATATCAAGCAGCATATAAACTGTGTTCGCCTGTTGTTAAAGTGCGCGATTAACCACTGTAAGCGCAAAAATTCTAATTCTGATGCGACAATTTTTTTTTAAAGATGATTGAACGTAAATAACACTGATTTGTCATTCATTCATTGCACATTATTCATTTTCATGATCAGATTCAAATTAATAATTACGAGTTTCGTATTTTCGCTTAATGAACTGAGAGTGATTAAAGTGTTTGAGAGGTATACATGAAATATTTCCACGGAAGCAGAAGTAACTCTGAAGAGAATTAAAAAGATGGATGGCGTAGCTAGCAGAGAACTGGCACAGCTTGAGCAAGAAGTCCGTGAAATGGTTAGTCAGCGATGCAGTCAACATTGTGTACGTAGGTCGTACAATTAATTTACATTTGTAATTTTAAACAAGTATAAATTTATTGGTAGCTACATTTGAATTTTGGCAATTCATAATGTATAAACGACAACATATTTTTGCTACGGCAAGTCGCTTTAGTAGCAGCTACTGTTTGGTCTAGAAGGCAGAAATCGAGCTTAAAAAAAATGCGTACCCGATGGAATCCAGTATGATACGTACAAGCCTGCCTGTTATCTCTACGTTAACGATCGATAAATAGGAAAAATAGACGAACTATAAACGGGGTGGTCGCCATAACAGATAGCTCCATGTCAGCATTCGAAAACGAGGTTATTGCTGGGAATTTCTCTCACCACTTGTCAATATTTTAACGTGATTATAAATCTTTAATCTTTATGACTTCTGATGTCCTCTGGAGCTTTTAATATACATTTTATCTAGGCTAATTTACTTCCTTTAATATGTAACTGGATTTGAATTATTTGTATACCATTAATACTTTCCGAAAATTAGGCATTTGTGTAAATGTATCCAGCTATCAACTAGTAAACTCCTCATAATGTAAATAAGTGACGCTTAAGGGAGATTGTTAACAATTTTTTTTATATATTTTCAGTTGTTGAGCTGCAACATTTATTCAAATTGTATTATCAAAACTTTATCTTCGACAAAGCATAGGATATATTCTTGATACACTCTTTGACATTAATAATAATTAAATATTTCATTAATTTGTCATGCAGAACCGTTGCATGATAATTATAGGTCAACTCTGAAGAATTCTCTTGCAATGATTCTGCATGACAAATTAATGAAATATTTAAATATTATTATTTATGTCAAACAGTTTACCAAGAATATATCCTATGCTTTGTCGAAGAGAAAATTTTGATAATACAATTGGAATAAATGTTGCAGCTCAAAAACTGAAAATACAAAAAAAAAAAAAAAAATTGTCTAACACTCCCGTTAAGGGTTCCGCCTACCTGTGAATATACTGCAGTTAGGGACTGGAAACGCGCGTACACTAAGGCCGACTGTATCTCATTTATCACGTGTCTCATCGCTTTTACATACAAGACTCAACTCTGAAGTGATATAAGTGACAATTTTTTTTTTTCAGTATGACGCGTATCAGCAGATTGTTTCCCTATACGTACTTTTTTTTTACAGTTAACACTGGCCGAGGTTTTTTTTCCTGATGTTTATCACAGCACCTGGTGACCTGGCCACGCCTTGTTAGATTGGTTTGGCGGCATTTTGTAGGAAACGGAGAAAAGTTAGCGAGCTTATGACTTGCATGTTACAATACACTCTTCTACACATACGCTAATATTGTATATTGTTCATAGTCTACTGTTCCAGTGAGTATCAGCAAGTAGGCAAATGGTTGGGGCTTGTTTATACACTGGGTAGTGGAGTAAGAATGCATGTCGTTGAAATCGTTAATTTTTCAATTTCTTAAAACTCTGTAATCGAATTGACGTTTCGCGTTTCCTTAAACACATCATAAACAAAACACAAATATTACACGCGATTGACCCAAATCCGAATTTATTTAAGTTACTGTTTAATAAGTGTGTAAAATTTATGAAATGAAAAACTTTGAAAACTGTTAAATTTCTTGTGCCAAATAAATTACAGCAACATTCTCACTACTATTTGAATATGCTGTACAATTTTCATAACACAACAAAATGTTTTGAACGTCTATTATTATATTCATATTAGTGTACAAATAATCTAAAAGTGTTCTTAAAAAAAAAAAAAGAACAACGTAGGAATAACATTTTTAAGTTACGAATTTTAGTCAATTGATTTATAGGCAAACTGATCCATTTTTCGATAACTATCAAGTTCGTGACTGTTTTCGAAGCACAAAATGGATGGAGCACTAAGGTGCCACTGGCTAGCGTACATGATACAGTATCACCTCTACGCAAAATCCACTCAAATGGCGTGCGGCACTTTGCTATGATTATTGTTCATATGGAACTTTCTGCGATGTGCATGTAATTTTCTTTGTTAGAAATACATTTTAATGTTTAACTCAAGTTCCTGTACTGGCGTCTTTGGAATCATCTGGGTATTTTGTGAAATATGGCAGTCTGAAATTAGTGTTTAGCCACTTCTGAAAGTCCCGAAAACATACTTCAAGTTAGTGTGCCGGATCTTTTTACTCATGGTGGAATAGTGAAGTGCGCGAGTTTATTTTTAACTTAACGCTCACTGGAACGTATTTAAACTGCAGGTAGGTCATTATAGAAGTAGACAGACAAGAAATGAGCGAGGAATAGGCTATGGCCTGTATTGAGTATCCAACCCCAATATATACCTAGAGTGATTTCGGAAAGCCATTGAAAATAGAAATTAGGTGGTACGATCAGCAACTTCTTGAGTAATTGTTAGAGTTGGTGAAATTTCGCGAATTCAGTGACCTGCATGTTAGAATCAAATATCCCATGCATACTCAAGTCCAGACCATTTGTCGATTAGCTGCTACTCAGTGGAACCGCATATAATGAACGCTTAGGCAGGGCTTGAGTAGGCATAGGATATTTGATTCTAACCTGCAGGTCATTGAGTTCGCGAAATTTCACCATCCCTAGTAATTGTTTTACTTGTAATTGAATTCGTTTACATAAATGATAATGATGGGTGGTGTCCTGCCCAAAGGCAGGTTTAGATCGAGGGAGAGCGCCGGGTGATAAACATAAATAACTTACTTTTAAATAACTCAATAAAAAGGTGCTGCAACGAAGACAAATGAACTACTGCATAGACATTCAAAGCAGTCTATCAGATATGACAAACAACATTGTCAGACAAGCATCAGGCCTTTCATCTCAATTGCAGCGGGGCCAATGTTTGTCGGCTTCGACGTCACTGGTGTACACAAATTGTCGAGTCATGCCAGGGAATTTGTCTGGATCATTATTGTCCTGACCTTCTCAGCATTCCTGGTGACTTTCTGTCACTCAACACCAACTTGGGAAGGGAGAAGGGGCGATATTGACAACGGATACATATGCCAATATGACTTATGGCACATGGCAATTTCTAAATCTTTTGTCTGTTTTCTGTAAAAGTGTAGCCTACTACAAAAATATTACTATTCAGTTGACACGCTTTCTTATTATTCAGGCGTAAATGTTCTTGATGAGTGTTTATTTTGGATCTACGTCAATTAATATATAACATTTAATGTAAAATAATTTCATTAATGGAATTCAGTTAATTAAATATTTATAACTTTAATTTCAGGTAAAGTAAGAGTTCTAAACAACTAAAGTTTATTTGAAATTACAAGGAACCAAAAAAACTAAATAAATAAGTTAACATTGTAATTAATTTATGAAACTGAAATAATTTTTGAGATGTGATGTCTATGACAAGCTGAAGTATTTTGTTCGATATACGACGTTGCCAACTAGTGTTGCTAAGTCGCAGAAATGACCTATCACGAGAAAATGAGCAACAAAAAATAACGAAGAAATTAGCCAAGAAGTCCAGAAATGACGGCAGTCAACAAACATGCACATAATTCCGAAATAGAACTACAGTCCGTAAATAACGGAAACGAAAATAAAGTCAAAACAGGCAGGGACCAAACAAGGTATATGAAAATGGTGACACTGAAGGAAAAATACAACGAGGGCAGCAAAATTAAACACAGTGACAGAAATGGTTGTAGACAGGGCAACTTAACCGTCATGCGAGAAATCCTGGACCGAACCAGCCGGGGATCGGGCTCGGATCGCATAGGTGGAAGTGATAAGTTTGGCCCCTCAGCAACCGTGGCTCCGTTACGTATTTAGTATATCGTTCTTTTGAAAATGTCTCTTTTATACACCATATATCTTCCAAACCCAATCTTTGCATAATCTGTCGTAACAGACATTTGGCACCATATGTAAATTATATGGCGTATAACACATCTAGAGAAAAAAAAACAGAACTTTCTTAACAGAACATTAAGACTACACTAATTTCTTCCTGATGAACTGGTTTGCAAAACATGTCACATTATGCATGTGATAGCTTTCGTTTTAACTATTAATATAGCATACCTTAGCTAAGCATACAGTACAACAACACTACAATTCAAGTGGGCGTGTACAAATGTGGAAAAGTAGAGTAATGGCGTACGATACTATTTAATTTATAAATTATGATGTGATTGTTCATCTTCCCAAATACTTAACTATTTTTAAGTAAACACAAAATTATTGTCATTTGGTAATTGATTTTACTTACAGTAATTTTTCTTTTGTTGCAAGATGTATATATGTATTGACGATAGTCTGTGTAAACTTGCAGACGTTTCCATACAAACGATAAAATTAGACCTTCGACCAAAAAGACATTCCTAAGTTAAAAACAAAGAAAGTGTTTTATAAATCAAAGAAAAGGTATAGGCACACACTGTCACATTTGTAGCCGTGAATTTACGGCTTGTGCAGCTTGAAGTGACGAGTGTTTGCTTTCCCGGTGGTGGATGGGAGAAAAGTGGTAGGGAAAGGGGTTAGGGGATTATTTTTAAACGCGGATCCAGTAATGGTTGGGAAACGTAACTCTCCCGCGAGAAGGCGGTTAAAGGTGAAGCAGTTTACAGAGCCGACGTGTGTGTGTGTGTGTACTCGTCGACTTCCCGTCGTCAAAAAGTGTTTTATTGTCTCCGTTGCTCTCGTGCAGCGCTGGCACTCTCGTGGGATGCTGGGTTAGGGGGGGAGGGGTGGTTGAGAGTCATGGAAAGGGGGGGGGGGCATTCACAGGCGCGGCTGCGGCTAATGTGAGTACTTGTTTAAGCCCTTGTGAAACATGACAAAAGGTGGCTGTGAGAGTGCGCAGGGCGATGAGTTGCCTATGTAGTGAGGGTGGTGAAGGTAGGATTTAGCTGGGGACGGGAATTGAAGTGGGGGTGAGAATGTAGAGGGTGGGGCTCTTCCAGCAGTAGAGATCCTTCGGGCTGTTGGCAGCTGGAGTAACGTCGAGTGACAGCCTCCAGGAGCGAATAAGGGAGAGAAAGTACGCAGTGTTGAAGCCCATGGCAAGGGGAGGGATACAAGTACTCCTCGATGACAGACAAAACCCAAACCCCCTCGGCGCACCTAACACGCTTGCTACAAGAATCCCAGGGAAATAATTTAATTACTACGCACTGTCCCTTCTCTCTCTTACTTCCTCATTCCTCGCCCCCCCCCTTCAAACTTCATTCGTACAACCCTTATCGCTTGTTGCCCCTTCCCTGTCACTCCATCTCCTTCTTTCCCGGTCATTCCCAGGGGTAGCTGAGAATAATTCTTCTTTCCTGTTTTCTCCCCTTCCTCACCAGTGCTCCCCATCTTCCCCTTTACAGCAAATTAATTGCCTACATGCGAGGACTACAAAACATGCGAGCTGCCAGACGCTTGCGTATGGAGGCCTTCTTGTACGTATGTATGTGTGGATGGGGGGAAATGAGATAGGAAGAGAGAGCGTCTGTCCGTTAGCTATATTCTCGTCCGTAGTCTTCAAAAAGAAGTTAGGACACGATAAATAAAACTAGTGGGTCGTTTTTACTTGACATCATCGCGCCTAGAGATCGCAGCAAACCTTCTGGGATCTGTCCGTTAGCTATATTCTCGTCCGTTGTCTTCGAAAAGAAGTTAGGACACGATGAATTAAACTAGTGGGTCGTTGTTACTAGATATAATTTCGTCTAGCGACCGCAGCTAACCTCCTGGGAACATACCAGGTGTAATTGTGTCCCACTTGTAAGCCAGTATCACCAGTAGAGAAACAAATAGCTAGTTTGTTTTGTTAGTAATTAATTTGGGTATAGTAACGAAAATAAAAGTACTGTAAAGTAGATCTTTAAGAATTCTATCAAAAGTACTAAAATAAATTATTTCTGTCAATATCATAGAAGTCCTCGACTGGCGCATGGACGGTGTTGCAGCATTTCACATGTTTTTTTTTACGTGAAACAGTGAGATGCGCAACTTTATTAATTCGTAAAGTTTGTAAATAAATATGTGTATGCTATAATTATGTAATTAGTCAAAATTGTCGTAGAGACTTCAATCAAGTTTTATTTTATTCAGTATTTCAATGTAAGCTGTTTTATGTATAGGGAATATCCCAATTAACTTATTTCGATGTTAACTAAATTGCATACTTAATTGCCGGCCTACCAGTATCAAACTGTAAAAAAGGAAGCTTGTAGGAAAGGTTTATGTTTTCACGCTGTAATAGCTGCAGAGTGCACAGCGGGGTAGCGACAGAGTAGAGACTTGGAGAGAGAAAGGGTCAAATCAACCCTCTCCCCCCTTGAAGGCGCCCATAGCCATTGCTTGTAGGCGGGGCTGTGACAAAATATTAAATATATGTAAATAATGGAAGTAAATTAATGAAACTTTAACAGTTTATGCTATTAAATATAAATGTCAAATGTACTAATTTTCAAAATGATCGAATAAATGGTTTGCGTATTGTTGAGGATATGATAAGACATTGTGCCAGGAGGTCCCTGATTGGCTGGGAGTTGTCTCCATGAAGGAGAAGTGGAAGCTTTGTCGTTGTGCGAGGGTTAGTGCTAAATTTCATGCGTTCGCAACGTAAATTCACTGTCACTATTAGTGTCTGTAATAATAAAGCGTTTGCGACGTAACTCACACCTCCCCTCCCCCTTATAACCAGAGACGAGCGGCCACGCTCATCTCTCAACACTTTCCTTTACCTAAAAGTAACAATATGTATTTTCTCTCTTTGTTGCAGGACAGGCACAGAACCTGCCGACGCCGCCGGGAATACCGGGCCACTTGAACGTCACGCGAGCCTGCCGCGTTTATTATCCAACTAATAATGCTCTCAGTTGTGACCTGACTGTTGAGCAGATCCAGCACCTAAACCACTCCCCTACTACCCACTTCCTGGGTCGCCGGGTGCGTTATTATTTAACTACCGGGCGGTAGGTTTCCTCCAGTGTGACGCTGGTTTACTGCCGCTTCCTTACTTTGCAACAAACAGGAGGCCACAGGGGCAAAATTCGCTGCCTCTGTGGCCTGCTCTCCTGCGCACAGACGCTCTACAGCCACCTGGCGACTCTCATTGCTTCTAGCACTGAGAGACTGCATTGGCTACTTTTTCTTACTAATAACGGAAAGCGTATAGGCTATTTAGCCTGGCACGCACTACTTGTCCTCCCATGTAACGTCACTCCCAAACCTATCCGGGGGCCTCAATAAGCAGGTTGGAGGTCACAGTGTACAGCGTGGAGGGGCTGTATACAAAAAAAAAATCGTTGTGCGAGGGTCAGGCACTCTTGTCGCGTGTGCCGGACGCGAAAGACGTCGGCTAGGCATCATTGTTTTTATTATAGACACGCCTACGTAAAGTGACGCCTCGCGAATTTAAGAAGTCGGTGCGAAATTGATTTTATAGATTGGGCTATAAAATATCGATTATGCTTATATAGCATAAAAAGAGGTTTAATATTCAGTAATAGCGACTCCTGTACTCTGGCGCATCGGGTCCTAAACCCTACGTCACCAAGAAATACAACCAAAAGCTTATTTATTTGAACTACCGCAAGTATTATACTAACTGTATCCTCGAACAGTACCATTACCGTGCAGGTATATACGAAAAGCAACGAATTAGTAGCAGAGAAAAACGTTGCAACAGATTAAGTTATTCATATAACCTTTATCTACGACAAAACAAACGTTTCAAACCATGATTCTATGTTTTTAAAAATTCAGCACGCTTATTAGTAACATGAATTTTGGATCTCTCAAAATGGCTAAAAACGGCTAAAATTTTAGGCTAACAGCTTAAAGCCCCGTACAAAAAATACTACATACGGAAACCTTGCACGCCAGTATGGCGCGCTGTGAATAGAGGCGATATTCTTCTCGTCGAGCAGGTACACTTGCAGTTACCGCTCCGCTGTTCCCACACGTCAAACATGGAAATTTATTATTAAATACACCTATATTTAATCTTTACTTACAGCAAAATAAAATATGATAAATTAAACAAGTTAAATTTAATGAAAATGGGTCCGTTTGTTGGATAACCTCTATTGATTTATCTGTATGTGAGAGTGTGTATTATGTCCCGAAATTGTCAAACATTACTTTGGTCTGGCGTTGGCACACGAATTAAGTAAATAATACGCCATTACCTCATCATTTAGAGGGAAGTCTCTGCTTTATTATTTTATCGCTTGTCTTACAAACGGAGACATTTGTGACTGAAAGTTTTGTACCTATCGGATCGAGAGGAGCAGTTCACAAATTTGTAACTTACGATTCTTTACTTAAGAACATTGCATTTTTCAGTAATGAAAGTACGTTCGGTTTGCTGTGTTATAGCTCGTTATATTTTGCCAAGCATTAAACGGTTTAGTTTTTAAATTCCTTCGTGTTACGGATTCCACCCCCCCCCCCCCCCTAATGCATAAAAAATGAACATATCTGCTTTCTTCGGTTAAATGAACTTGAATGGTTAGAAACATAAATATTTCTCTGAACACAACAATTCATTTTTAAATCTTTAGTCTCAAAGTTAAATTATTTCGCTTATCTAGTAGCCGCACGTGATGGTGAAGTCCTAAAACATTGAACTCGCATTAGGAAGGAAATGTTTTTGTTATGTTTACGATAGGTATCAATATTAGTTATGAGTTTTATACGTAAACCAAAGATACTTTGGTGTTACATTGTGCCTTACCAGTGATTTAGTATTTTCACAAAATAAAACATATTATTTTGGAAATAATATCGCCAGAATTTTTTTTAGGTGGCATTAGAGGCACCACTTTCCATAAAAATTAAAGAAAAAATGCATACGTTGTAATAACATTTTTAAAAAAATTGCTGGTAGTTGTATATTCGCAAGAAATTTTGTAAATTTCTATAATAATTTTCATAGTGTCATAACACTGTTTTTGGAAAATAACAAAAATCTAAAAGATACTTTCACTGTAAGGATTCTTTTAGCTTAATATCAAAACAAATTTCCTTATCAACACGGTTGATGTTTGACAGCTGTATGTACAGCGAACTAAAACGTTACGGAATTAAGTAAAACATTTTTAAATTCCTTAAACAACAAATCAACGTCCCTTGTTCAATGCTTAGCCACACTTGAGGTTTTATAACATAGACAACAGTTCAGTTCCTACATTAGTACTAGGATTAGTACTTATTAGATCGCTGACGTCAACAGCAAAACTTTGCAGAATTGTTGTTCCCAGAACGCTTAGTTTTACCAAGTAAGCCATTGATTTACGACCCACTGTTTTCAAGTGCCAGTTTTTAGTATATTTTAACATACCAATAATATATTAGTGCTTATTTATTAGGGTCGTGATAAGTGCAACCACCACTGAATCTAAACAATTCAGAGATTTTTTTCGTAACTTACATCGAGATATGCATCTTTCTTGCTATGTAATTACAAGAGATTCCGATGACGTTTAGTGATTTCACTTTCGCTGCGAATTGTTTAATGTTATTCATTATATTTGGTTTTACTATTTGTTCGAATATAAAATGGCATTTCATTTGACATGAGCTTACAATTGAACAAGAAAATCATAAAACGTTTAAATTTATAAAAAAATAAATCATTTAATGTGTAAATAAGGTGTAGTGTATGGAAACAATGTAAAATGTCGATTTATTTCAACTTTCCTTAAACGGTAAGTGAAAAGTGATTGCACATTAAATTTTGTAGCTGAAATGTGAGCAATCTGCGACATTTTGCCAGAAAATAATGTCGTGGATCCAAAGAACTTCGGTACCTAAACCGCAAAGGTTTAAATAAAACCTTATTACCTATGACCATATAGGCCTATAGGTCTATACGTGTATGTGTACATGTGTTTTGTAAGTACGTGTATGTCCAGAAACAAAGGCATATTAAGAACACCACGCGAATCCTGGGTTAAATTGGAGACGAAAATGTCAGCGGCAAAATGTTGTACGACATTATATATGCACACTGCACAGTGCGGCAACACAGCGATATAGTTAGTTCCGTCTTGCTCACCACAGATATCTTATTTATCTCAGTTATCACACTACTACTGTTCTGAACTGCATAGTATGGGTCAAGGTTAAAATCCTGAGCAGTCCAAACATGATTGCATGTTTACCAGAGATTAGAGGAACATACAGATGGAGCATTAAGCCGGCCTCACACGATGCCCAATTTCATAGTAGTTTCTATGCCCATTTTCTGGTAGCATTTCTGCTTCCGTCTGAGTGCAGTTCCAGCACCTCCACAAGGGGTTTGGTTCTGGGCATGGCAGATTTTGTACCCGAAACGTTACCCAAAAACGTAATAGAACATGTCCTATTTTTCGGGAGTTCATATTACCCAG
>PNEQ01030016.1:0-22201 GCA_003012365.1 Medauroidea extradentata | reverse complement strand
GATGAAATATCTATTTTTAGACCCCTGTAATGCGGGGAACACCCGACTGTCTGGGCTAGTATAAAACCACTGAATCGGCACATTTGAGGAGAGTTCGCTATTGGAAGTGCTAGAGGAAGGTTCTACGCCTGTGGAGAGAGACTGGTGAAGACATCTTGGTGACGTCAAAGTCTAATGTGAGGCGGCAGGCGGCTACCTGCGGAGCAGTGTTGGCGATACAAGAGGACTGCTGCGGCGGGCTGACAGGCGAAGAGTAGGTGCGCGACGGGAGTCGAACAGAAGACCTCAAGAGTGAAGACAGAGGTGCACTCGGGGTGCTGCGCAGCACATGGTGAGCCATCACCACTTCGGACTGATAAGGTTGTACATTGTCATTATTGAAATCCTGTTGATTGGATATATGACTGAATTTTATTGTGATTTATAGTGTTTAATTAATTGATGGTAGACTTTTCTTGTGCTTTAATTGTCAAAGTTAATTAACGTGTCTGTGACACAGGAGTAATTGTGTGCATAACTAATTGTGTTGTAAGAGTTCTAGTTGATAACTGTTTTGTGTATTTCGTAGCTTTGTGAGCTATTAAATCCATTACTTAATTTAACTCTTTTATTTGTAATTATAAGACCTCTATCCCAAATAACTCATGGGAATTGCCCACATATAAAGTTTGTGCTCTCAAACTTGTAACAGTATGTTTACAAACTTATTTCTAACATTCAACAAACCATTTAAAAGCTTCAAAAAATTGCTCTTCCAATGGCCATGTATAGACATGTCTTAAAAGCTTATGATATTGGGTACGAATACTTTATATTTCTAACTTTATATTAATGTTCTTATGGTATTGCAATTTTGTTGGTTTCACAACGTTGTAACAACGTAAAACTAGGTACCCTACCAAATGCCAGCCTTATGCTTTGCCAACTTCAACAAACCATTTGAGAGTTTTTAAAATGTGTTAGTGTTTTTATTCTTTATTCTGCTGATCGGTACTTTTATTTAAAATCCTGATTTCTTTAATAACAATTTAGTTTTTGAACATTAAAATTGTCATTCAACGTTGGACAAACGTTGCATTTTTTATGTGTGTTCCAGCTTAACCTAATAGCGAAGGTCCCAACTGATCTTCAACGCTGGTTCAACCTGTTACTGTATGGTTCTATATCAACCGTATGGTTACCAACTTAATGCCAACAATCAGTCAGCACACATTCAATAATTTTTGTAATTTTTGGCATAATGTAGGTTACGCAGTGCTGGTCCAACGTAAAAGTTCATACAGTATGCCAACTGTACGTTTTCTGACATAATACCAACGTTCAGAGGGTCCACGGTGGCCGAATGGTCAGACCATTCGCCACCAAGGCGACTCGGGTTTGATTCCCGGTGGGGATTGTCCCCGGATTTTCGCATGTTGGAAGTGGGCCGGACGATGCCGTTTGTCGGTGGGTTTTCTCGAGGATCTCACGTTTCCGCAAACATTCAATTCCGGCACTGCTCCGTACTCACCTCATGTCATCCTCACCAGCGCTATCAGCCTCGATGTTGAGCGCTTACCAAAATCTCTCACTCACCAACGTTCAGCCAGCTTACGTGGAAAACCTTTTTTAATGGTTGGCCTACTGTAGGTTATGAAGCGTCGGCCCAACGTAACGTTTCATACCTATTGCCAACGTTTGTTTACCAACTTATTCCCAACAATCAACCAACGATTTGAAATATACATAAATATTGTTTGTAATATTTTCTTGAATAATATTATCTACTGAAATGGTTTTTTAAAGACAGAAGCACATTGTATGTCCTAGGAGGTCTGTTCACCTACTTGTTGCCAACACTCGGCCAATTTACCGAAAGGCTTGCTATGGCTGGGATAATGTTTATGGTTATGCAATGCTGGACAAACGTATTGTAACAACGTACACCCAAACGTTGAGTTTTCAACATTTTACCAACATTAACCAATACTATATAGTTTAAAGGATGCAGAATTTGTATACATACCTTCATTTTAATAATTTTTTTAAATACAAGAAGCATTGGCGGGATTTTTGATCAACATAATGTGTTGTTTGAACATGATTTGTTCATTGCAAAATTACATACCTTACAAAAATTACATACTCAACACCAACGGCATGATTACCAACTTTTTACTAACGCCCAGTCAATCTATATACAAAATATGTTCTGCGATTGGTATAATGCGGACTATGCAATGTTAAACCAACGTACTGCGGACAACCTACTATCCAAGATTTGGATTTCCATCCTTTACCAAAATGTAACAAACATAACAAAACCACAATAAAGAAACATATATTTACGAACTTGAATGATGTGTTGTGTTTTCAAAACGTGTTATTTTAACTCTTAGTGTAAACAGTTTTTT
Organism: Medauroidea extradentata; assembly: GCA_003012365.1. Classification (NCBI taxonomy): domain Eukaryota; kingdom Metazoa; phylum Arthropoda; class Insecta; order Phasmatodea; family Phasmatidae; genus Medauroidea; species Medauroidea extradentata. The sequence continues at coordinate 19,808 of PNEQ01030016.1, read as the reverse complement.
TTTTAATGTTGGCACAATGTAATTATACACAGGAAACCTAAACTGTATGTATACTACCTTGTTGCCAACATTCAACCAATGAATTTAACGTTACGCAATTTTGGTCTTCTAATATGTTCAGACTTTTTCTGATTCACCATAACTATTTTCAGTATGTATCTAATTCATCGTAATAGAAATACAGTGAAACTTCTTTAATACAAACCTGAAGGGACCAAAATTTTTGCTGTTTGTAATAATGAGGTTTGTATTATCAGGTGTTGGCCAAAATCTTAAAGTTTCTAAAATTTTTATCATTTTGTTTATCCTCTCAAAACTCACATTCTTATCATCACAATGACCTGTTTTAACTAGAGGACTTTATATTACATTGATTTACATATAAAGAAAAATTTTATAGAACATTACAGTTATTATTTAATTTCTGTCCTCATCCCAAGGGGAACAAAAACCACTTTGTATTAATGAGAACTTTGTATTATCAGGGTTTGTATTAACGAGGTTTCACTGTAAATTTTTTTTTTTTTTTTTTTAATTTTTGTTGACATGCTACGTCGCGACAACGTTGTTTTACGAGTGTTTTCAAACACAACGTGTTGCCAACGGTTCCAACCAATTTCCAACGTTGCCCAACGTTGGTTGTTGCTGAGGATATACTAGTAACAATATTAAAATGTTTTATCTTAAAATTAATTTATTTCACAGAAAATAAATATTGCGCATATTACCCCCAACTTCAAAACACAACGTTAAACTCTATACACGTCATGTACATGTTGTACACATTCTTGTACACAAAATTTGGCCGTATGAACTTATCAATTTATATGGTCTGACGCTAGCTAGAACATTAGCTAATGTTCCCTTTCTTGAAGACCGTTGATGCCCACTGGCATGCAAGTTTTAGGCCCGAAGGCCAGCACACCCTCCTTCCACCCGCATCGAAACTGTACTCGGACGAGTGAATCAATGCACTGTCATGCTCAGGAAAGATACCCGTGAGTGCTGGGCTTAAGTCATCTCTCCCACCCACACTGCGGGATCACAAACAACTTGGTGGAAGAGATGGCCAGAACAAGTGATTTTTCTGACTGAAATGTTGTATGCTTAGCATTTTTAAAACATTATTTATCTTATAAAATAAATCTTTACTAAGTTCAGCTGTAATTCATACAATAAAAATTATTATTTATTTTTATTTTTTGAAGTTTACTTATAACTGAAAAAGTGCGACATCGATGAAAATTTTACCCTATACATCACAAAAAATGTCACTAGTCAAAATAGTTTTAAAAAATCATTACGGTTCAAAAATGTACAATGAAACAAACACAATTGCTAGGTGCAGATTTATTATTAGATTAAGCAAGTGTTTAACAATTCAAAAATTTATCACAACTAATATTATTTTACTGGTATTAGTAATGCTATTTAATAAGACATCGAAGACTGAAATGTATAATTAAGAAGATAATATTAAGTATGTTAAATTCAGACATTAATCTGTGCTCAACATGTTTACTTCTAACAGCATATTGCAAAACAACAAAGAACTGTAGTTGATAAAAGCGTGCGTTTTTTAGGGCACGATTAAGTTTTCTTACTTTCTCGTCATCCTGTATTGTTAAGGTAAGTGTGGTAAGCCATTTCTTCAAACCAAACTAAAGAAGTGTTTTGGTTATACGACATTGCTGCAATGGCGTAACTCCAAAACACTTCTTTACTTTGTAATTTGCCCCCTTTGCAAGAATCGTTCAAAAGTAACATTCCTTCAAAACATAGCCAGAACCTGTATGTAGAACTGATTGCGGAATAAAACGCCAGCCTTCTTACATTCGGCCACTCATTTAACTGTTCCTAAGGACTCTTACGTCATGAACGCTCCCTGGCCACTTTCATAGTAAAACCTTCGAGCTGACCCACACACAAATATGCAATTTAATGAATGATTACAATGATGAGCCACGTACTGTTCTTTGTGTTCATGAGCGGCATCTACGTTAGTAAGTGTTCCGTCGAGAAGGCCTGCGGAATCCCTGCTATGTTATAGAACCGTAGAACCTATTAACTACTGAAAATATTTGCAGGTCAACTGACAATGTTTTGAAACTTTGCCTCATTTACTGCTTTTGCAACAACTTTAACTGTACGGCAAACGGTTGACTTAGCAACGCTATGCATATTTGCGAAGCCAATGAAATAATGTTAAAACTTGCTCCTCTGGCTTCAAGGCGTGGTTTCTTTCGGAATGATGTAGTCTAAATTCAACCTCTTGAACAATAACTTCCACGGAATTTCATCTTACCCAAAATCGTTCATCGAATTTAGAATCTGAACAAAAACCAAAATTAATGCGAGTTTTATATACAGTAGCCTACTTTATTATGTACTCGCATTGCTAATTCCTAATCACTGTCCTCGTTGTCACTTGACCACATTTTAGACAAGAAGTTACCAGCATAATTGATAGACCTGCTTTCCTCAAAGTAGGTGCAATTTAACACTGAAAGATAAATTAATTTACGTTATCTACGAATATAAATTAATAATATTAACATAAAGTGTGATACACAAAATATACTAAAGATAAGTCAGCTTGATAAATAGTATGCGAGTACCCAGTTTAATATAATTAGGGAACATATTTTCTGAGATGTATTTCTATCATAAATATAAAAAATAGACGCCGTTTTCAAAATATCACAAAATGATGAACTAGATACGAAAAAGTCAAGTCAACTTTGAATGTGGTATGTATGCCAAGTTTGATAAAATTTCTGAAAATATTTCATCGGATAGACATTATGCAAAGGTTAGAACAGTGGCTACGATTTTTAAATTATGAACACAGAATGGACGAAATACACAACAGTATAATCAACTGTGTATGCAGTATGTACGTAAAGTGAGATAAAATTCAGAAAAATAATTCTTAAGATATGTAGGTTCCTACTATACTAAAACTATGAAAATGGCCGCCATTTGAATATGATCACGGGATGAACAAAATACATAAAAGTCAAGCAAGGTACGTAGTATTTGTGTACCAAGTTTGGTGAAATTCTGAAAAACCATTCCCAAGATATGTAATACTATGCTAAAATATAACATGGCCGTACATTTTAGAATCTGAACATAGTATGAACGAAATACACGAAATTAAAAGTAGTATATATGTGTACCAAGTTTGGTAAAAATTCTTATAAACATTTCTTATACGTAATGTGTATTACTACGCTTAATATAAAAAATGGCCTCACATTTTTAAAATTGAACACAGGTTGAACGAAAGACACCAAAGTTAAGTAAGCTATATATGTAGCATATGTGTACCAAGTTTGGTAAAATTGTGAAAAACATTTACTAAGATACGTAATACTATGCTAAAAAATATATATTTATATTATTGGAGTATACAAGTTAATTCACTTACAATTACTACACCATAATCTGTTGTGGAACAGAGCCCAGATCAAGCGCTTACTAAAAGTTCATGTTTTTCCACTTCAGAAACACTTCTCAATACATTTACTTATCTAGTATTACTAATATGGTAGCGTATAAATTGAAGTAAAGATCAATAATTTACAAATAGTCAAATGCAACTCATAAAGAGCACATAATTTACTGTTAAATATCTTAACGTTTTGCACTCTCTACTAAATACAAATATTTATACAGAAGTACTAATGCAAATTCTTAAGTCGACAAAAACTGGACAGCATGTTCAATAACAGTCAAATATTGACCTGGGTTAAACACATATCCTACAACATGTTTCGAAACAATGTTTATCTTTCATCAGTTTGTTGAAATTATTACTGTTATGAGAGACATATGGACATTTTATTTCCCGTCATTACACACTTTATATACTGGCGTAGACTACTATCACACTGTACTATTCTACAATGTAAATGTATTTAAATATACCTGATCATGTGGAGATATATAACTTGTACATTTTGATGGTTTAGATTACTTAAAACAAACACAAGAGCAGTGATGTAAGGATTTTTACTTTTGTAAACTGATAACTTTATAATCCCCCATTACGTTCACTCAAATCAAATATGTTCACACTCTTCGTTCTTCAACTGTTCGATTGTAGCTCAAGCCAAAAACTATAGGGCTTGCGCCAAATAATTCACAAGAGAGCCAGCAGTATGTTTGTGTAGCTGTAAGCGCCATTCAGGATCTGCAGAAAAAGAAAAAAAATGTTGAATTAAATTATTTGTTAGGCATGATGTTAAGAGTTGGGATGGGCTCTGATGTACGATAAGTAATTTATATAAATGCACAGGGCACGTACTGTGATCCGATAGTAACCTAATCATGGTACTTTATATATCCGCCGCTATTTATAATCTCGAAAGCACATGATCCGATGGCCAGAGTGTTCATAAATACGATATATGTATTATCATGCATTTCGATATAACTGTGACATTCGGCCATAACAGCTTTCGTCAGTAGACGAGTACAAAAGTTATAACGAAATGAGGGTGAGAGCAGCTTGTTACCAGCGAGTCCGATGTTCATTGGAACCCACATTAATTGAATAATAACCTTGCTATGAGCAAGCGCGAACAATTCTTCCTTTATCAGTAGCATAATATCATCTTTCGGTGTCTTGTCATGAGAGAGTGCGGTTACGACATATTCTAGCAAGTAAAGAGGACGAGAAGAAGTGTGGAAGTGGACTAGCCAATAACTGTCTCTTCCTTGCAGCGAGACAGTTCCCCTTGCCGACGTGCTTGTCTGAGAAGGTCGCTTGGCCACGTGGGCGCCACAAGCCAGCCAGCTTATTTGTGCAATACAAGCGACGTAAGAATACACTTTCCTCAAAATTTTCAGTCGTGACCTAGTGTAAATTGTGTACGCGAAGAAAGATAAAGGATGGTTACTCAGCCCTTAACAACTTTCACATAGAAAAAAATTAAAACTGTGCGTGTGGTAGGCTTCACAACAGATGCTAAATTAAGATATTCGCCATTTATTTTCTAATAACTTACATAGCTGAAAGAGATGAAAGCAGTTATGGGAGGTGCGCGGTACCTTAATCTCTTTTATATATTAAAGACACAGTCCTCAAAAAAACGTTATTGTTGAACCTCTACGGCATGCTTCCGACAGCAGCGAAGCGGGCGTCTTAAACCCCTTGTTTCCACCGCGCCTTGCGAAGCGAAGAACATGTTTAAATTCAGCTAGTGATATTGGAGTGGTGTTAACTCCGGAAATAAAAATGACGTTCACGAGGAATCATACTGCCACCCCTTGCCACGCTCTTGGAAAGACTTGAAACATATGTCAATAATGTCTTTATGAACGATGTCGACCACTGGAGGCCGCATGATAGTCTCAATCCGCATTTTTGTTCACTTCCAAACCGGTTGTGTCGCTATATGACGTCACTCTATGCAAGCCTGTATCTATTTGCCCACTCCATGGATTGTCATCAGTCGCTACGAGACTTATTGTCTCTATTTTTTATGCTTTTAGGACGATGTCGTTGTGATACATGTAGATCGCCTTTCGAAGGTGAGGCGGTGTGTTGAAATCATACATTTCTGCTTATAATTGAAGCAATGATCCTGCATTCGTCCTTCCGCAACGTCAGGTAAAGAGAGCTAGACTTCACACGGTTCTTCCGGGCGCATATAGCCCTTAATAGTGTAGTCTCACACAACTTCCGGTACTGCGCTGGCAAAGTATCGAGGTGGTCTTATATGACGTTGTGGAGCGTTCTTAAAATAGCGTCACCACGTAGAAACATATCAACGTCATTCGCCGCGAATAGTGCAGTGGTTTTCGACTTAATGTCTGTAAGAAAAGCGAAAGCCACCATTAGATAACACCAACACGTTCACTTCTTGAACGTGTTGCAACTAGTTTTGTATCCTGGCTTGTAAGTTTAACATTTTACCGCGCCATTTGAATATGATGACCGTCTAGTTTTCCTGCAGTAAAATTATATCCTTATGAAACATGATACCAAGAATTTCCGATGTTTCAACTACTTAAAAATTGCGCTGAGTCAATTGCGGCCCTATGGATGCAACATCATGTTTAGCGAAATGTGCGATCTTCCCTATTTACCTTCATGTTCGATACAGTTTGTTAATCGTCAACTCTACAAGCCGCAATAGCGTTGAAGTTCTGTTGTGATCGGACGACGCATGTAACGTCATCCTGTGCCGTGAGAATGCAGCAGTCCTGTTCCTATTGGTGACCTATCCATGTGATCATATAATGATTATTAAATGGTCCAAGGCCGATGGAGAACAAAATCATAGAAAATGTACAACCGTGACACACAGATCTCCGAATGTGAATGGGCCATGGTATTTATCTTGTAGTCAGTGCTCAGGAGTGTAACTGGACAGTAATCTTCGACAGTCGCTTGCATGCGTCTCTTGGGAACTAGCACGATAATACCCTCACAATGAGTTTTCGCAAGCGTCCTCGTCTGAAGAACGTCCCGCATAATGTCACTAAAATCCTAACCTACGATATCCCTATACTGTATGTGAAACTTATAGGGAATATAATTTCTTTAAGGGGACTTGTTGCAAGGTAAACTCTTAATAATCTCTAATATTTCCGCATCAACCACATTTACGGTCATCTGATTAATGTTTCCTTGGTCTAATTAGAGTGTACATAGCGTAATAACACATCTGGAAGCACGACCGGTCGTATTTATTCCGGCGTATACATGCCTTCGCGATCGCGTGTAGTTCTATATGTACGACCCCTTGCAGGTTACGTATTTTGGTAATTGCTGATTGGCCTTGAAGTTGCTTCTGTTTACATGCCGTGTAAAAAAACGAACGTTTCTCCCACCGCTATTGATACGTCACTCAGCAATGATGACTGGGTAGCGAGTTGAGCCAAATGCATTTCATCTTTTTTTCTTTTTCACCGCACGGATTCGGTCAAGTATAGTTTGTAGCGGAGCATCAACAATCTATCAATTTTTTCTCGTAGAAATAAAATATGGAGGCTCGCTGTGCTGATCGTTGCTGGCCGTGTCTCGGGAAGAATTTCCTTCAATTTGGTTTGACATATTGGCCCCACCACGTGTGTCTATTCGTGAACTGCTGACGACGCCTTCCTCACGAGTGCCATTCAGATTTAAAGTTCTCTTTAATGCAATCGTGTCCTGACAACTGAATATTATGTTTCTAGTATACGCGGCTCTGTCTCCACTGTTGTGTAAATGCTCTGTGGGTGATTTTCACCATGTGATGGTCGCTGATTTCAATGAGGAGAACAGTGTATGAAGTTATATCATTCTTATGAACAGCTTAGAAGTAAAATATGTCAAGGTGCTCTTTCGTACTCACCGTGACACGTATAAAGTGTCGTTTCTCGACACGAACCACATCTGTCACGTCCGCGAGGTTCATCTGATGAACAGTTCCCAGCAGCCGTAAATTAATCAGGCAAGTTCCCCCTTCAAGAACTATAGGATCTAAAATATAGTTGAAATCCCCCTTGAGAATTATTCGGTTACCCGATCCCGCTTCCCTTGCGATCTTGAAGGCGCTTGAATATTGTTAAAAGTTCGAGACATAAAACTTTTCATGAGGGCAATTCCCATGAGTTCTTTTGGGATAGAGGTCTTATAATTATAAATAAAAGAGTTAAGTCAAGTACTGGGTTTAATAGCTCACAAAACTACGAAATACACAAAGCAGTAATCGAACTATAACTCTCACAACACAATTAATTACGCACACAATTACTACTGTGCCACAGAACGTTAATTAACTTTTACAATTAAAGTACAAGAATATTACCATTAATCAATTAAAGGCTACAAATTCCAATAAAAGCTCAGTCATATATCCAATCAACAGTCTCTCAAATAGTGGCAATGTACAACCGTAACAGTCCTAAGGGAGGATGGCTCACCATGTATAGTGCAGCACCCAGAGTGCACCACTGTCTTCACTCTTGAGGTATTCAGTTCGACTCCCGTCGCGCACCTCCTTCTTCACCTGCCGACCCGCAGCAGAAGCCCTCTTGTCTTACCCAGTACTGCTCCGAAGGTACGTGCCTGTAGCCTCGCAGTAAACTCCGACGTCACCAAAACATCTTCCCGACATCACCAAGATGTCTTCACCAGCCTCTCTGCCCAAGCTTAGCACCTCCTCCGAGCAGAACCAATAGCGAACTCTCGAAGCATTCCTTTTCTTGAATCTCCAGGTAGACAGTCTCCTCAAGTAGCCAGTCACTGCCCTCCTCGACACAACACCATTAGTGTTGTTCTCCACAGCTCACCACCTCTGCAGCACTCCAACACAACACCACAAGTGTTGTTCGTCCTTCCTGCAGCTCGCTGGCGTCACACAGCCTCGACACCGACCACTGCTGTCGTGTTGCCATCCTCAAGACGCCACACCTCGTCAGCTCAGTCGCGCCGACACAACACCTGAGTGTTGTCTTCCCTTCTACAGGGCGCTGATGTTACTCAGCCTCGACACCGACCATTGCTGCTGTGTTGCCATCCTCGAGAAGCCACACTTCGTCGGCTCCGTCGATGTTACATCAGCCTCGACGCCGTCGTGATTCCGCCCCCATGATGTTGGGTTCTCATCTCTACGCCGCCAGCAGTGTCTCCTCTCGACCCGTCTCTTCTCACGACGTCCATCGCCGCCACAGTGGCAACGCCGCGCCTAAGAGCGCTGCCTCACACCACTTTCGGTTCTCACTTCATACTCGCCAGACTCCAGACTGACTTCACAATACTAGACTGACACTTCAAGACTCACTACAAGACTAACACTTCCCAACTCCACAAGACTTCACAAGACTGACTCATGTTGCGCAGTACCGAGGCTTTTATACGGCCCCTACAGTGACGTCAATGGCTGATGAAACATGGTGACCTGTGGTCTAAAAATAGACATTACCTCGGTCGTACCTGTTGGAAATCACGTATTCGTACTGGCGTCTTCGGGGCATCCCAATGACGTCTCTCGGGAGTTGCGACATAACTGCGAAACCCATGACATCACTGGTTGACTCACCGAGCTGTCCACCCAGCATGATGTAATGTGCCTACTGCCAGGTCAACACGCAACAATATTAACAGAACGCACATCCTGTATCCGACCAGAGATCATGCGAACAAAAGTATGTCTTAATGTTTTGAACAATTCAAATCCGATAACTGGATTTTTTTACTTGGACATACTCCATTGCGAAATAAATGACTGTCAAAAGAAAACTGAAAATAATACAAGAAAACACAAATAAGCAGAGTATGCTTTAGTCACCAGGATACATACACAACATGAAATTCCAAAACTGGAATCTGGTCAGATAAAACAAGGAAAAAACAGAAAAGAAAAAGACAAAAGAAAAAACAAGAATATGAAAATAGCTAAGTTGACATGCGACACAACGATGAGTCGAAACAAAAACACAAACAGAAATACAGCAAACAACACAACGATGAGACTAAGCTGTATTTCTGTTTGTGTTTTTGTTTCGACTCATCGTTGTGTCGCATGTCAACTTAGCTATTTTTATATTCTTGTTTTTTCTTTTTCTTTTATTTTCTGTTTGTTCCTTGTTTTATCTGACCAGATTCCAGTTTTGGAATTTCATGTTGTGTATGTAGCCTGATGACTAAAGCATACTCTGCTTATTTATGTTTTCTTGTATTATTTTTAGTTTTCTTTTGACAGTCATTTATTTTGCAATGGTGTATGTCCAAGTAAACAAATCCAGTCATGCACTCCCATTGCACAGTTCTTTCAAAGATCATATCCAATCCTATACTTTTGACAAGGGCTGTACCGGAGGAATGGTCATCAATGTTCGCATATAAGTTGACATTCCGTAATGAAGGACTCGCGTCTGGTATTATTTATTTTAAAAATAAAATATCTATTGTATGGTGGTTCATGACACGTGACATTTCTTAAATCTTGATGTGACTCGAAACTCATCACATAGCGAAGGTCACTTTTCCAATTAACCTTACTTTCACCCTGTGCTTTAACAGATGTGTCTGTCCGCAGAACTACCTCCTAGTCTATTTGTGCGAGGGCACAGCGACAACCTGTAATTCGCTTTAAATTTTCTGCTTTTCCGCTTGTGATCACACTTATTGATGTCTGTCGAGGCCACTATACACTTATCTGCAGAAGGTGAACTTGTAGCCGTCTGGGTTAAGGTTGTAGTGTCATCATCCGCCAAAGTTCACCTTGTTGGCTCAGATGTTGCCTTGGACATCGTAAGTTGTTGATGCATCGATGTCCACCAATGTAGGTGTACTCAGCAGTCCACTAGAGCCAGATTCCTGCTGAACGTCATCGCCGGTGTGACATTCAGATAAGTTGATTTCTAGACAGATTGGATATCTTCTCGGTTGTGCTACGTGTCCTTGGAGACGTCCTGTACGTTGTGGTCAGCGTCATCTGCCCACAATTGATAAACAGATTCGCTCACTGCAGTCAACACGTCGTCGGCGGTAGCTATGGATCATCGCTCGACCCCATATTGGTCGCCGTAGGCCGTTCACGATAAAGTGAACACTGCATAAAGTTTCCGTTCTGCCATTTTGCGGCTATCTTTATTATTTATAATATGAAAACTTCCATCGAACTAACAACCAGTATAAATTTTTCTGCGCTCTCAAAAGTTAACATATGTTGGTTCTGCTGAGTAGGGCCTACTCAGTTTATACTGAACAGACTATACCACTCTTCTTCGCTATTCGCTCTTCCACCTTGTCAGCATGATGCGTGCCAATATGTCCGTGGAACGGTGGAACGGTAGCCAACAGTTGATACTCAGAAATGACATTTTCACCTGCTTGTATCTGTGTTGGCTGACGTGAAGATGCCATTATAGGATAGTGCTTGTCATAACTGCTGCCACTGTCATGAGAGTCGTTTTGGGTTATCCCATTGTCTGATGCTGCATCCCACCAGCGTATTTTCCAAACGTCCTTTGCTTAGAGGAGGGGGCAAGTAAGACTGTCATGGCCTGACGCAGCACAATGATTTGCACTACGTGTATGTCCGGGATATGTTACATCTCCGCTAGCAACGTCTATCGTTTTGTAGGAATCAATGCCCTTGTTACCATCCCCGCAATTCAAACTCATGTCTTCACATGGAATTTGTATCTCTGACCCCAAAGTTGATCTTGCACACTTAACACCCTGCCATATGTTTGTAACAGAGACTGTACTTTACTATTATCAAGCTCAACCGACCAATTAATAACTCTCACTAAAATTGTGCTCTTAATCGCAGTTTTAACAGTGACGTGAATCCGTTCGCCAGGGTCAGTATCCATGTTCAGCGATTCCACAGTGTCTTGCAATATTCGTTCACAGAGACGTTGAAATACCAGCAGATCACGAACTCACAGTTTTGACGTCCGTTAAGTTGAATGGCTGCGGTGCTGTCTTCGCTGAGGCATAGTGACTTGTCTAGCGACTAGTGTATTTACAAGGCCGTCATTTTGATTAATTCATACGAAGTGTATTCACCCTAATGTTGTAGACGAAGTAATTGAAACTTAGCTCGTAACTTTAAGAGGCCTGCATACCTGCCTTTCAAATGCGTTAGAGTTACGACTATTCTCGTTTTGACGAAACTATTTAATGCATATTATATCTGTATATTTACGAATACAGTCTTCAAACTATGTCGCTAAAGTTTTAATCATTCGGCACGTTTATTATAAAAATAATTTTCTGGCCCGTCAAAACGACAATAAATTGCTTTTTTTAGACTGCCGTACCTGGAAAAATAACAATCGGATTCGAAAATCATAGCTATTGAAACAAACGTCAGACTTTGAACTATGCTACCCACACATAAAATAATGTGGTCACTGCTTAGAGTCCCAAAGGTAAAAATATAATAGAAAATCACTGCTTGACATCTGAGGGGCTTGCACGGAGGGGCGACAATGCCTTACATACGCCGGTTAGTGGTGTTCTTACCGCTCCTGCCTCACATACAAACGCAACCACTCTGGGGAGACCCCTTAAGGCGCCCGCCTCGCTGCTGACCGAAGCATGCTGTATAGGTTCAACAACAACGTTTTTTAAAACCTTTTTGTCAGAAGTCAGTGTCTTTAATATACAAAAAAAGATTAAGGTACCGCGCACCTCCCGTAACTGCTTTCAACTCTCTCAGCTTTGTAAGTTACTTGAAAATAAATGGCAAATATCATCATTTAGAATCTGTTCTGAAGCCTACCACACACACAGTTTTAATTTTTTCTACGTGAAAGTTGTTAAGGGCCGTACAACATGCCTTTATCATTCTTCGAGTATACAGTTTGCACTGGGTCACAACTGAAAATGTTGAGGAAAGTGTATTCTTGCATCGCATGTATTGCACGAATAAGCTGGCCAGCTTGTGGCGTCCCCATGGCCACTCGACCTTCTCAGACAAGGCACGTCGGCAAGGGGAACTGCCTCGCTGCGGGGAAGAGACAGTTATCGGCTAGTCCGCTTCCGGACTTCTTTCCGTCCTGTTTACACACTGTCATATGTTGTAAGTGCACTCTCTCATTACACACTGAAAGATGATATTGTTACAAGTTGGGGCTAGGTACGTATGGGGATGGAGGTCTTTGATAAAAGAAAGAAAAATAATAAAGCTAACCTAGCTTATTTACAAGTATCTATACAAAAAAAACCTATGTCTATAATGCTTTATTATAATAGATATCAAACAAAACAAATAAATACTATTTATATACAGGTTATAAAATACATCTACATAAGTTCTCTGTATATGGAAAGGCTACTAGTCACTCACAATGATGATTCCAATGAAAGAATACCGATGAATCTTTTGTGGCCTCTAGAAACACCTTCTTCCTACTACTTGCTGTGGTCCAACTCGCCGGACACCCTCGAACACTCGTCGCAACCCAATACTTCTCGTCACTATCACTTGAACTCACACCAGCCAAAAACTCTCGGTCCCTCTGCTGCAGCTCCCCCTTATATACTCACTCCAACATCTCGAATTGTCTCGGCAAGTCTCTGATCTCCAACCTCCTGAAAAGGCGTCGCTTCAAAGTCAAGCACCACCCCGAGAGATAAAGAATGAATAGGAACACTCCAGATCACGATATCTCCCTCTGTTACCCGATATTCGATGCAGATTGTTATCGTCTAGTAATACAATCCATCCAGCACACAAGGATGTATTTTAGCGCTGCCGCCACTGTATTGTATTTCGCCGCCCTGCCCGACAGCAACGGCGTCACGGAGAGGGTGGGAAGGGGGTGTCCTAGCTCCGCCACCACTGTATCGTACTACACCGCCCAGCCAGACAGTCGCGACAATATTATGCTACTGATAAAGGAAGAATTATGTGCGCTTGCTCGTAGCAAGGTTATTATTTAATTCATGTGGGTTCCAGTGCACATCTGGCTCGCAGGTACCAAGGATGTCAATACTGGCTAAATTGGCGATTTTGGAGGGGCACGTATTCAATCTGCTCTCATCACTCTCATTTCTGTATAACTTTTGTGCTCGTCTACTGGTGAAGGCTGTACGGCAGAATGTCACAGTTATATCGAAATGCTTAACAACAAAAATATAGTATATACAAACACTCCGGCCATCGGCTCATGCGCTGTCGAAATTATACATTTCGGTGGATATAAGGTACTATGATTTGGTTACTAACGGAACAAAGTACGTGCCCTGTGCATTTATATAAATTGCGTTTCGTACAGAGCCCTTCCTGTGTAGAGTATGTTAACACCCTACGGCGGATCTTAACAATTATTACTCGATTGTGAGCTGGGTGGAGATAGGGCGATGTAGTTTTCTAAACTAGCTGAGCTCTTGCCTGGGAAAGAGGGAGGGAGGGAGGGGGGGGGGTTTACTGCCATTGGCTATCGACATATAAAAAAATTTATCGGGTGCGATGCTCGGACAGGCTGTGCACGGTCTCTAGGTTCTATATCGTAACCGACCTTCATGAAATTTCAACTTGATCAGAGACGGGGAAAGGAGGAAAAGCTACGGCTGAATGCTCGTTGTAAGAAAAATTAAAAAATAAAAGCATAAAAGGACGTAAACGCTGTATTATAGAAAATCACACACGAATCAGAAAGTAGTAATGTAATTGTGTGATACATTGTACACAAAGAAAAAAAATTAAAAAAACCAATGGACATACCTTACGTGGCTAATTTTTGAGAAAAAATTACTCTTTGTTTGAGATATTTGAATTAATCAAATAATTAACTTTCAGTTTGTGTCTTGTGTTTATTTTTATTCAACGAAGGTGAGGCTGGATTACCGCGATTGTACTTTAATTAGGGTAAAAGTAATTGATTTTATTGAGTAAAACAAACAGTTATCAATGTAAGTGATATGTCCACTTTCCTCAAGTGCGTGCAAATTAACCCTGAAAGTTAAAATCGTTCCGAACGGCGTTCGTTTTCAAAATATGACCAAAGGATGAACGAAATTCACGAAAGTCCAGTCAACTAAGTAGAATATGCGTGCCAAGATTAATGAACATAGGAAAAATATTCCCTCGGCTATATCATATTATACCTAAAAAATACAAAAATATTAGCACATGATTCACGAAATACACCAAAGTTAAATCAGTGTGATAAGTAGTATATGTGTACTATAATATTTAACTACAATGTCCCCTCAAATAAGTCATGTTATTCTAAACATTTTGAAAATATGAATATAAAGGGAACAAAAAACGAAATCAAAGGTCAAGTCAATTTACCAATATGTGTACCAAAATTATGAAATTCGAAAAAAGTTTTCCCAGTTAAGTCAAAAACTAAAAAATGGTTGCATTTATGAATATGTAAACACAGGATGAACAAAATATAAAAACGTCAAGTCAGCTTACTAATTAGTACATATGTACCAAATTCGACAAAATTTAAAAAAAAATACTTCCTGAGATATGACTAATTATGCTATAAATAGAAAAATTGCCGCAGTTTTAAAAAAAAAATAATCATAGGCTGAACGAAATACACAAAACTAAAGTCAACTTTATTTGCATGTATTACATGCGTATGAAAACTTTGTATGTATTACAAGTGCACCAATTGTAATGAAATTCTGAAAAATATTTCCTAATATATGGCAATCTACGTTAAAAATTTGAAAATTGCCATTATTTTGAAGGAAAAAAAATGAACGTAGCATAATTCAAATACACAAACGTAAATTCAGTTTAATATGTGGTACATGCATACTAAGTTTAAAGAAATTCAGAAAAATATTTCCCCAGATATATTATACTGTGCTAAAAATATTTTTAAAAAATTGTCACAATTTTGAGGCTGAGTATATTGCATGAATGAATTACATAGAATTTCATTCATGTTGTTTATGTAGACAGAATTTTATGAAATTCTAAAACAGTTTCTTACTTCCTTGATAAAAAAAACTTTAAAATGGCCTGCATGTTGAAAATATGAACATTTCATAACTGAAATGTTCAAAATCACGTCATGTTACTAAATGCTTTATGTGCACAAAGATTTATGAAATTTAAGTCCACTGATTCAAACACACAAGACATACAGGAAGGCGATATCATAAGCCTCCCTTTTTAATCGGAAAGTAAGCTACTTATTAAGGTGAAAACGAGGAAAACAGTACACGAAAAAAAAGTTAACTGCAAAAATTACTTTTGTGAATTAAAATTACTAATGGCTTATTTAAACAATAACACCTCACCAGTACATCGTAAGCCTACAATAGATAGGGACAGTTATTCGTAACTGTCAATCATAAATATTTATACCCCCTAATCTTCTAATTTTGAAACGTAAACATATTTTTTTTTTTGTTATATGATTTAAAAGTGAAAACTCCAAACTTCAGCTTATTCACTGCAATATACCATAACTCACGGTTTTACTGTAATATTGACGCAATAATTTACTGCAAAGTTTAGTCATTACTGGCATCTCAATACATGGGTACATTTTAATAATTGTTTTGACAAATACTAAATACTACTATACATCTGTGGATATACTGGCTCGTCAGCAAATATTTAAATGCTGTACATTAGTGGCACAGTTTAGTATGCAAGTATGTTTAGCAGCGACCATGTTTTTTTTATCTTACGTATGCAAGTAAACGATTTATGTTGCTTTGAATATGTATTTTTTGGTCGTGAATTAAAAATATTTGGTACTTCAACAGATTTTCGCATTAATTTTTGTGATACAGGTGTTCGTTCCAAAAATATGTAACTCATTATAAAATCACTGAAAACTCTATTAAGAATTTCTTACTATGTAATGCAGAAATAGTCCATACCTGTAATATTCTGATAGGTATTAAAAGTCAATGTTTGAAATGCGCAAAACAACTACAGCTGCAAAAAAAAATCCTGAAAATTTTTTGAAAAATATGTTTAGAAGTATTTTGCTAAAAATTTCATTACTATTTTCCAAACTGAATAGTTAACTGATACGATTTATTCCCTCTGCTATTTTATGTGTAAACTTACATATTTTTACATTATATTTTATAAAACCTTACACAGAGAAATAAAAACACGTATTTAAAAAACATTAGGCTACACATTCATGTTCCCTGGTGTCAGAAGTGGGATGGAGGCAATTATTTAAAATTTAATTTAATGTTTTAAATGATGTTAAAATTAAGTGTAAATGTTTAGATATTTAATCAAATTGGTTAACTTTTATTAGGTAGGAAATTTTAGGTTATAAGTTTATGTTTACAAGAAAAATGGCTAGTGAGTTAGAGGGTTTGCGAGCACTAATAGAGGGACTAAGTAGCCAAATAGCTAACCAAATAAGTGGTGTAAATACAAAATTTGAGGGTGTTAATGAGAATGTAGATAGGAAAATAGACATTGTTAACGAGAATGTAGACAATAAAATAGACAGTGTTAATGAAAATGTAGACAAGAAAATAGACAGTGTTGATAGGAAAATTGACAGTGTTAATGAGAATGTAGACAAGAAAATAGACAATGTTGATAGGAAAATTGACAGTGTTAATGAAAATGTAGACAAGAAAATAGACAGTGTTAACGAGAATGTAGACAAGAAGATATAGGGAATTAGTGAGCTAGTGCATACTAAAATAGAGTATGTGGACAAGAAAATTGAAAGTGTTTCTCAAATAGTGGACCTAAAAATTGACAATGTCAGTGAATTGGTGGACAAAAGAATTGAAAATGTCAGTGAATTGGTGGACCATAGAATTGACAGTGTTAATGAAAATGTGGAAAAGAAAATCGGAAGTGTGAAAGACGACCTGCAGAAAGAGGTGAGTGTCTTAAGGACAAAATGGGAGAAATTTCTACAACGACAGGCAGGTGGTCAGCCATCGGTGTGTCGGGATAGTGGCTCGGCGAGGCCAGAGCTGAGACATTGGGGTAACGACGAGAGGTGCTCTGCGATGTCAGGATCGTCGGTAGGACTACCACAGAACATGAATACAGCTGAGGTTGCCATGCCTGGGATTGGAAAGAGGGTTACAATCAAGCCTGCTCCTTATGATGGCCAAACCCCATGGAGTGAATATCAGCACCAATATGAGATTGTTGCAACCCTGAATGGTTGGACAGAAGAGCAACATGCCTACTACCTGGCAGCAGTGTTGAGGGGTCCTGCACTCAGTATACTTCAACCTTTGCCTGAATGACATCGCCTGGAGTATTCTACGTTAGTCTCCGCCTTGGAGCTGCGCTTCAGGGACCGCTATTTACGACATGCCCACCATGCCCAACTTCGAAGCCGTAGTCAGCGACCTGGGTAGGCACTCCAGGAACTTTGGCAAGACATTGCGAGACTAGCCCATCTGTCACTTGAGGGGTGTCCAGAAGAGGCGCGAGATGTGCTTGCAATAGGGTTCTTTGTTGATGCCATTACAGACTTGGAGGTGCGACAAGTAGTACGCCTGGCAGCGCCTCCTACCATGCAAGATGCTCTAGTGTGTGCACTGGAAGTAGAGTCAGCAAGGCAGGTGCCAGCGAATCGGCGTGTGGTGTGAGCAGCGAAAGTAACAAGTGAATAAGAGGGGAACACCATCGAGAATACTCTGAAGGAAATGAAGACAGCAATCAGCATCATTTCCAGCAGAGTTGGTGCTTCGGAACACCACCCTCGAACCGGAAAGCGACCAGAGTGCTGGGAGTGTGGACGACATGGACACCTGAGCGCCCACTGCCGAGAGTATCAGCGAAGAAACCAGGACCGAGAGCCAGGTGAGACCAATCAATTAGTTCAAAAATTCGGGTAACATGCAAACACCGGTCTTGAGAAGCGAAGGTCGGTGATTGCTGGAGGTAAGGCCCCACAATTCCTTCGAGTGCGTTTGGTGAAACAGGAAGTTGATGCATTGCTGGTAGAGGGCAGCCTGGATGATGTACCCTGTCAGATGGTTGTAGATACAGAGGCGACCATTACTGTCATCAGGCCAGACATCATAGGTCCTTTCCCCCAGCAATCACATGGTCAAAGTACTGGAGTGTGCATGTTAACTACTGTAACTGGTGAGACAATACCAATGCAAGGGAAGAAATGTGTGCAATTAAAATTGGGCGAACTAGAAATAGAACATGAAGTCTACATGGCGGATATTGTTGTTGCATGTTTACTGGGACTAGATGTTCTGTGGAAACTAGGATGCTACATTGACACTCGACTGGGGGTCTCGAAGGTAGGTAAAACTGAGTTGGTACCGATACCACGACCAGAATTAACATCACCAGTCAGCTGCCCAGTAGTTTGTTGTCAGGCCACTGTGTTGCCTGCTTCTAGCGAAATTGTGATACCAGGGCGCTGTGTAAGACAGTTTGTAAGGCGCCTAGGATTAATCGAGCCTATGGGAAGAGGGAGTAACCTCCCTGATGGAGTACTTATAGCCAGAACTTAACTGACAAGGCAATTCGTCTTGAGGAGGGGGCAACGATTGGCTTGTGTAAGCAGGTTTCCCAAATAAACACCACTGAGTCTAAGGTCTTAAGGGAGGACCTTGTGAAGCATACTCTGCCCGAACCACTTACAGAACTCCTGAAGAGGACAAAGGAAAACCTGGACTGGAGACAAGAGAATGCTGTTGCAGAACTCTTAATAAAGAATCAAAATGCTTTTTCATGTGGTTCACATGATCTTGGGAGGACATCTGTGGCATGTCACCATATTAATACAGGAGACGCCAGACCTATCAAGCAACCCCCTAGACGTCTACCTCTTGCTTAACATGAGGTAGTTGATGACATTCTAAAGGAAATGAAGGATCTGGATGTGATAGAGCCATCAAACAGCCCCTGGTCATCTCCAGTTGTGTTGGTTAAGAAGAAAGATGTTTCAACAAAATTTTGTGTAGATTACCAGCGGCTTAATGATGTGACCAGGAAAGACTCCTACCCACTTCCTCGGATAGATGACACTCTGCATAGCTTGGCTGGATCCCAGTGGTTCTCAACTTTGGACATGAAAAGAGGTTACTGGCAATGTGAAGTGGCCCCGAAAGATAGAGAGAAGACTCCCTTTTCTGTACAAGGGAAAGGAACCTGGCAATTCAAGGTCATGCCTTTTGGACTATGCAATGCTCCAGCAACATTTGAACGAGTTATGGAAAGAGTACTACCTTTGGATATTTGTCAGGTTTATTTAGATGACATTGTGGTTACAGGGAAGACATTTGATGAACACCTGACACGTCTTGATTCAGTGCTTCAGAGGATAACAGCAGCTAATTTGAAGCTAGTTCCCAAAAAGTGTAATTTGTTCCAAAGGAAAGTGAAATTTTTGGGACATGTAGTGTCGGC
>PNEQ01030015.1:0-22197 GCA_003012365.1 Medauroidea extradentata | reverse complement strand
CCCCCCCCCCCCCCCATGCAGGCATCTCCTTTGACCGCAAGTGTACGATCCGGCATCAAGTTATAAAACATACCCGCTATTCCCTTGCAATATCTGCTTTAGACCCCTTTCCGTCCTCAATCTTCTTCAAGATCTCGTACTTCGTAGCGAGGTCCAAGGTCTTTCTCCTACCGCTCATATTGTCAAATCACTTCAAAATCGCAATCAAAGTCCAAGAAAACTGCGTGAGTCGTCAACAATGCTAGCCAAAATCGTAATCCAAAAACTTACCAAAATCGAAATCCAAATAAAATAGCGTGAGGTTGTCAATAATAGTTAAGCACAATAGTATTAAGTTTAGCTAAAAATAGAATTACTCAAACCAAGTACAGTTGAAAGCACAATGACCTCAAAACACAATGGGAATATTGAAAAGGATGACATGTAAAAAAAGGGGAAATCCAGAAAGGGCGGGATTCTATTTTTAGAGCAGTGCTTGTTGGCCGGCAGGGTTGAAGTGGGAGGGTGGCAGAAAGGCGCGCGCGGATAGGTAGCAAGGCGGCGGAAGAAATGTGACACGTGCGCCGGAGCACGGAAGGTGGTGGGGGGAAGAGTGGGACAGAAGCCGCGCCGCAAACTGATAACAAAAGTAAGTGGCACGAATCACCATCACTATAGTCCGTGCAAGCCTGGTTCACACAGGCAAGAAACTTTTGCAAGCCTGCTTCACATGATCTTGCTGTGCAAAAATTTTTAGTTTTTCATAAAATATTTAATAATTTTGTAATTTTTTGACGGTTTCTCTAAAATACCTCGCTATAATAGAGATCTCTCTATAAGCGAGCTCGCTATAGCGAGATCTTACTGTATTTATTTTCCAAGTTCGACATACCCGGAGACGAATGTTTCTACACATGGTTAATAGGTAGCGCTATTATCGTGCTCAATTGTGAAATGCAAGTTTTACAACATGCAGTAACGCATTGTTTAAGCAAATTATGGTCCAAGTTAATTGTTTTAAATATGTATGGTGTTAACCCAATAAAGAAAAATATCACGCTATTATTTATATGGTTCGTGTAAAAAAAGTAAACGCATTCGGCGCGAGGTGGGAGACACATAAGACGTGAAACAGACTAGAGGGAGGCTGTACTATAGTTTAATGAGCATATGCGCATGCGCTGGAACTTTGCGGCTATACTACAACCTCAGTTTAGATCCTAATACTACGTCGTAGTTGATGGAGACAGGCCGGCCAGCTTGCCACAGGCAGTGCCGCTGCCGCCGCGCGGTTTTCAAAATTTCACTGCCACATTTTTTAACAGATTTTCACTATTATTGTTTTATTTTTAATATTGTGACTTACCAAGTAATAACTGCAACTCTGCAATTTATATTTTAATGCAGTGAATTAGATAATGTATGCTTTATTCGTTGTCAATGTAATTCCTTACAATTTTGTCATAGAATTTTGTTATTTTTTTAGGGTTCCTGAGATTGCATTCGTAGAATCGCTACCTTCGTTAAATCCAGGGTTCGTAAAATCGGGGGTCTAGTGTACATTGTAAAGTGGAAGGTAACTAAAAATTATCTGAACGAAAAAAAAAATGTTACTAGGGGTCCAATAGTGGTCACATTATCCTGAACCACCTATAGGCTACTACTGTTTGGAAAGAGCCAGCTTCCAATATTTCACTGTCCCTGTTTCCTCGTATCACGGTCATCTCTCTCATTACAACTCTTCCTTTCCACACACCCCCCCCCCCCCATTCCCTCATGATACTTCCCATCCTGTTTCCACCCAACACCGTCTTTCACCTCTGTACTGGCCTCACTCCTTTCCCCTATCCTCTCTCCATCACCTGCCTCACTTTCTGCCATGCCTCTTTTTCCCCTCCATGTCCCACCTCCTCCTCTCCCCCCTCCCAAACTTTCCCTTTTCCACCCTTTCCCACCTTCCTCCTACCCATCCTGTAACCCACCGCCCCGCCCATTTATTTGTCTATTTTTCTGTAATACAGGCCTAGTTTTATCAATTGTTTGTTCTCTATACAATGTCTGTACCAGGCCCAAGAAATTATGACAGTTTTTATCCTAGCCATACTCAACAGTATTTAGTCTGAATGCAACAAGCAGTAGCTGAATGCACCTTTAGCAGGGCGTATGCAAGCAGCTAGTGCAACATTGGTACTTTTCTAATGGCATCTACAGCAGCAACATTTCTCACATAAGGTGTGCAGACTCAAACTTCATGACCTACTATTGGTGATACAGTAAACCCCCAATCTAACGACATAATTTCCAGGAACCCTGGAAAAATTAATATTTTAAAAAATTGATAAAATCAAAGCAAAGTGCAATAGATTGCAGTAAAATGTTATTTAAACATAATTATGTGTTTTTTAGTGATGGCCCGATACTGGAAAAACCCGATACCGATGCAGGTTCCGATATGCAAGATTTTACCGATCCGATACCTGAAAACCGATATTTTAAATATCTGTAGGAAATCTTGTTTTCTGTTTGAAAAGGTAAACAATTTGTGTCAAAAAGTAATAAAAATTTTACTGTTCTTCGTTTAGACTATAATAACAGTAGTGAAAAGCTGTTTTAAAAACTAATCAAATACAAAATTATACACTAGAATAATATAATAAAATACAAGCTTGAAAATGTGTTGATAATATCAACACGATACGTGTGGTCAGTCATTACACTTTGAAAATGCCGTCAACCTCCATAGCTTCTACTTCAAAAGATACACAATAATTTGTGTTAAAAAGAAGTTAATTAGGAATTTTTACTTAGTGGTTTAAGTTTAAGAAATAAGACTTAGGTTCTGATGTAAAAATGTTAGTAACTGAACATGTTGTGGTGAGAGGCGGTTCCTTTTTTTTTTTTTTTTTTGTGCAAATTCCGTTAAGAGGTGCTAAATAACCTCTCTGAAGCTACGGAAACGGGAGGAAAGGCCAGTTTATTTTGAGCAAGCAGTTTTACGTTTGGAAAATATACTATTTCTTTCCAAAAGAGCTAAGTGTCATCCAACAGTGGAATAGTAGGCTCTGTTAAGTACTGAGTCAATTCATTTGGTGCATCAGTTGTGGTTTGAGATGCATCTGACATCTGAATCATTTCTGCACAAATCTGCTGCAATGCTGACACTTCAGTTTGAGACTGAGGAGTAGGTACTACTACTAATGGCATATTCCAATTGACTGCTCCGGGGTTGCACCCGGTGTGCCCCGAAAACTGAAAATATGCAATAGTCATGTGATTGCCCCCAACGAGTGTGTATTGTTTATGCTCCAACAACTGGAACACGCCACACTTACAGTGCAAATCATTTGTGGCAACAAATAACTTGAAACACGAAATTCTTTAACCATAGGTACTCCAAAACAGCCAAAATTTAATCCTACGAAATTTGAGAGGTTACTTTACTACAATTTTTCTTCTTGGTCTATCGGTAAATAAATGTGCTGACAACTCAATCTTACTAACCTTACTATAATTTTAATAACGAACACAGATATTAAAATAATCACTGTATGTTTGCATCACATAAACTTCTTTGCATTTTTTTAAGTTCCGAACACTCGTATAATTGCGTAAATTCCCCCACAGAAAACATTTTCTTTTGTTTACACAATCACAGGTCGCCGCCATAATTCAAATTGCACTCATTTGCCACTGCTCCCGGTGCGCACCCATCGAGTGCAACTCTCAATTGGAATACGAAAATCCGAATGCTCCCAACGGAAGTTCTCGTAATTGGGACACGCGGCACCCGTCGGGTGCGCACCAGGAGTATTCGGGTGCAGTAATTGGAATACCCCATAAATGTTCACAAACGTAACCAAAACAACTTTTTCCTGCGCCGGCATTTGTAAATAAAGACCTCCGAAGGATTGCCAACCTCAGAGAAACATAAAAAGTAGCTCACTAAGCGGAATGCAGGGTGCGTTCCGTGAGCACAGCGCTGCTGTTGTGCTTTACGCTAAATGCCGTTCGGCTGCTTATACTCATAGAATACAGCAGCAGCACTGGAGTAGCAGAGTAGTCTCAGCCAAGACTTGACCACGCTATCTACAAGTATATATTCTGTAACATTTTTTTTTTTTTTTTTTTTTTTTTTTTTTTTTTTTTTTTTTTTTTTTTTTTTTTTTTTTTTTTTTTTTTTTTTTTTTTTTTTTTTTTTTTTTTGCATTTTAAGAATGGCGTTGGCATTTCGATTTTCACTTTGTTGTTTAACGATAAGTAAATAATTTTTCATGACTGTTTTTATGTATTACGGCATCGCTGTGTGTATTATAAGTGAGAATTATTATACTTTTGTAATATAATTGATTTGCAGTAAAGATTTTTAAGCTGCTAGAAATCTTTGGCTTGTTAACTCTTTCGGTTGTTATGTTTGTTTACATTTTACTGTTTTGTCAAATTTTAATGTCAAGTTTGTGAAATGAACTTTAGTAATGATGAATTGGTTGTAAACAGTTCAAATCAATATTGTTTTCAGTCACATTGCCGCATTCAGATGGTAGGAGTAAAGGAATAATGTGCAAGTTAGCCGAGATAATGACTGTGACCGATGTACCGATATTATATTGCCGATTGTCGATAACGGTAAATGTACCGATAATGCTGATATCCGATATCGGTAATCGGACATCGGGCCATCGCTAATAGTAAACAATAACGTACTTCGGTTATAAATTAGTGATGTGCAGCTGTGAAACAAAAAAAAAGTGTCGAAAAATGTTAGAAACTTTGGCTGGAATACAGTTGAAGTGAGGCCGGTCGAGTAGGCCGTCTGCGCAACATCGACATATGAGACGCGATGACTAATGCTGCCTTATCTCCTCCCCCTCACTACTCCGTGCTCCCTCCTGCCTGAACTTCCCTCTCACACTCCTCCACGTGTCCTTATCTCAGCTACACAGTTAAGATACCTGACGTGGCATAGCAATGGTTATTTACGAGTGTAAAAAATTAGGATTAAAAAAACATTTAAGGAAAATTGTCAGCGTTGCATTTTCCTTGGTAAATGCTGTGCTATAAGAAATGTACGCTAAAAATAAATAACTCCCCTCCCCTCCCGGCTGCACGCCTGCCAATAATCATTCTCTCTCCCCACCCCCAGCCGACATGCCAGATTGTGCTTGTGTGTACACGCATTAACTGCCGACTGTCTGATAGTCACGTGCAACTCGCATCCTGTCTCGCCACAAAGCAGAGTCACATGATTGTTTATCCTCTCCCACTCGGCGACTCTCTGCCATCAGCCAATGTATTTGTTTCTGAGTCTTGTGTAAGTCCAGGGGGATGGGGATTGAAGAGACGATACATTTCTTTTTTTTTTTTCCCCGCCCTCATTACAACATGGCAAAAAAAAACGCCCAGCATTGCACTCAGTCCGTAAAAGAAGCAAAAAATCCAGTGTTATCTTTTTTCCTCAGCGTCAGAATTGAGCTCCGCTTGACCTTGACAACTTCCGCTGTATTGTTGATCACTCGTCACATGAGGCTACGTAATTGCTGCAGCGTAAAAAAACGGCCTATGACGCAAATACAAGAGTCCTGTCGCCGTGTGTGGGCTGATAAGGTTTTTGTTTTATGCTCGCTCGGCAGGGATGCAATAAGAATGACAGCAGCCAGCAGCCTTTATTCGCAGTACAGAGCATTAAACTGTTGCGTTGTGCATGGTTTCACGATTTTTCCAATAGGCCTACGGCTTTTAGCGACAAGGAATTCAGTCATTTTATACGTGACAGCACCGTGAAAAGTCTGTTTTTAGCCCTTTCCAGTGGCTCCTAATTCACGTCAGTAACAGGCATTCGATTTTTTAAAAAATACAGACTTTTTAAAAATCTTCTTTAATAAAAACTTTTATTAGTATCGCTTAAATTCTTATAATGGCGACAGGCTGTAACAGTTCTTGCACATTAATAATAAAAAAATCATGGCTGTACTGAAAGGTTTTAAATTGTTGCAGTATACTTTCATGTGAATAATAGGAGTTAATCTGCTATGTTCTATGTGCTTCGCGCCAGGCAAACAGGATGAATCACGCGCGTACAGCGAGCTGAGAGAGGCAAGCCAAGGCCAGCGGCCCGGCCTCTCCACCACTCCCCTCCCACATCCTACACAACCAGACCGAGCGCGCCGCACGGCCACTCACGTCACGGCAGACGGGGGAGTATGGAGTACCATTTTATTTGGAACCTTTTCATTGTACAAAAATATAATTTCAATGAAAAACATGTTTTTTTTAAGTCGGTAATGGTTCTGCATTAACCCTAAGAAAAACCAGACTTAAAAAAAATTGGCGAGGGGGGGGGGGGTCAAAATTAATTACCTCGGAACTGACGACATCGTCAATCTGACAACATCGTCGATCTAACGACATAATTACCTGGCACCGTGCGATGTTGTTAGATTGAGGGTTTATTGTATAAACATTTGATTTTCAAACGTGTGGTAGTACTAAATATTGGGGAGAGAAGAAATGAAGGTACGCTAGACTCCCGATTTTACGAACTCTGGATTTAACGAAGGCAGCGATTTTACGAATACTGTCTCAGGAACCCTCAAAAAAAATAAAAAATTCTATGACCAAAAATTGCAAAGAATTATATTGACAACGATTTTAAAATATATTTTTTAATTCACAGCACTAATGAGTT
Organism: Medauroidea extradentata; assembly: GCA_003012365.1. Taxonomy (NCBI): domain Eukaryota; kingdom Metazoa; phylum Arthropoda; class Insecta; order Phasmatodea; family Phasmatidae; genus Medauroidea; species Medauroidea extradentata. Next base: position 15,536 of record PNEQ01030015.1, on the reverse strand, counting down.
GTAGAGTTGCAGTTATTACGTGGCAAGTCACAATAATTAAAAAAAAAAAAAAAATCTGTTTAAAAAATTCAGCAGTTTGAAAACCGCACCTTGCCAAGGGCCAGCCTACTCTCTCCGCCACTACGGATGTATTAGAATCTAAATGGAGGCCGTACTATAGACGCATTATTCTGGCACATATGCTCATAAAACTCTAGTACAGCCTCCTTATAGGCTATTTTTCCACGTCTCCAAGCCATATTTCTCTCGTCTCGCGCCGAATGTATTTACATTCTTACACGAACCCCACAGAAATATTAGCATGAAATTATTTTCTTTTCTGGGCTAACACAGTACATACTTAAAAGAATTCACGTAACGTATAACTTGCTTGGACAGTGCTTCCCTGCGCGTCGTAAAATGTGCATTCCACAAGAGAGCACGATAGCGTGCTACCAATCAACATTTGTACAAACATTTGTCTCCACCATGGGTATGTTAAACTTTGAAAATAAATTAGAAGTTCATGTATTGCGTAATCCTGGAACTCCTAATTTATTTTTACGTCATATATTGGCTGTGAAAGCAATTACTGGCAACCACTTATGCACGTAATTATCAACAATTTTAGGTGAGAACATCAAAAAGTGGCATTCTTAGTTGAACGTCGGTATATGCTACAGTGCTGCTATCTAGCCACCGTCTTGTGAACGTTCGTACACTTGCACTATCTGTCCGCCCTGCACGCTACTTCTAACAACGTTCATGTACAATAATTTGTTTATTTAGCATCAAACATTGAGGGATTGTTTTGACGTTACTTTTAATTAATGTTGAAGTTATATATAACAGTGCAATGAATAAATACATCTGGTTTTTCCTTCTTGCTTTGATGAATAATTTACATGGGCATTGTGCTGGCTAGTAGTGATGTGCACCAGTGCGTGTTTTGGTGACAATGTTAGATTGTGGCCACCAATTTCACATTTTTTTTTCTTGAAGACCTCTGTCTATCGGTGAAAATTATTATTTTATTAATATCTAATCTGGTTTTCTGCATTAAAAGGAAAAAACAGATTTTGCACTTGCGGGAAGGCACTCGGGGGGGGGGGGGGGGCTTGGTTTTATCATTTTCTTGGGGGCAAGGGTCGGTCATGTCTATTGTTCAGAGTTGTTATTTTAATCGTAAGACGTCTGCTTATACATATTTACATTTCAACTACCACTAACTTTATTTTTTCGCTCGAGAGAAGGCGCTCGGAATCTCGGTTTTTTTAATATTTTTTTGGGGACAAGTGTTGGTTGTATTCATTGCTCAATGGTGTGCTTTTGATCGAAAGATGTCTGGCTACCGATATAAATTTTTCTTTCTATTATTACATTAACTACTTTCTCGCAAATGCTATGGAAGTCGGGGTCGAACTAGAGGCACATTGCGGAAAAACTGCAATTTTAAAATTTTAGTAGGAGGGAGGAAAATAAGCCGCTATCAATTTTACGAAGGTAGCGATTTTACGAATCTGATGAGAAAAACCGTGATTATTCGTAAAATCATCAAATCAGGGGTCTAGTGTATATTTCAAATTTTACTCTTTCAGTGACATTCACCATTAGTAAAAGAAGTAATCTTTGGTAAAACAGCTAGCACTACATGCACTCAGACCTTACGTTCCTATAAACTGGCTGATGCAGAGTGAACAATTTGTACCACCAAAACCAAATGCATTTTTAACAGCAATTCTCTTGCTTGAATCAGTTGTTCGAAGCCATTCTTGTTTCTCGTTAGCAACATAATTTAGGTCCATGTCGTCTGTAAGGTTTTCAATGTTGATAGTGGGTGGTAGAAGAGATGTTGAGCATGCCATTACTGTAAAAACTGTCTCTAAGTTGCCTGCAGCCCCCAGGAGGTGCCCATGAGCTCCCTTCGTGGATGACACAGCCAGGTTTGCAGTGTGCTCACCAAACAGTTGTTTTATAGCTCTGGTCTCAATAGCATCACCAAGTGGTGTGGACGTTGCATGTGCATTGACATAGCCTACATCTTTTGGTCGTACTTCTGCTTCCTCGAGTGATCTCTTCATGGCCAATACAGCACCAGTACCATCTGCTCTCGGAGAAGTCAGGTGTGAGGCATCTCCTGAAAGTCCATATCCTAATACTTCTGCAAAGATATTGGAATTCCTTGACAATGCATGAGTTAATTCTTCCAAGATCAATATAGCAGAACCTTCGCCCATCACAAAGCCCTCCCGATCTCTATCAAAAGGCCGAGAAGCTCTACCGGGACTATCGTTGAAAGATGTGCTCAATGCTCGCAAACGGCAGAAACCAGCAATTGCAAGGGGACTTACGCAAGCTTCTGTACCACCGCATACCATGACATCTGCATCACCATTCCTGATGAATCTAAAAGCATCGCCAATGGCATGTGCCCCAGTAGCGCATGCCGTGGAGACAGCATGATTTGGCCCTCGAAATCCATATCTGATACTAATGTGTCCAGCTGCCATGTTGACTAATACACGTGGTACAAAAAATGGGCTTACTTGATTGTAACTTTTCTCGAGAGCCCCAGCTGTCGTAGTGATATCTTGCAAGTCCACCATGCCCATGCCAACAGCAACCCCTGTCCTACACAGCTGTTCTTCATCCTGTGGGGCCCAGCCAGCAGCCTGCAGAGCCTCCTTGGCTGCGACCAGCGCATAGGCAGTGGCCAACGACATGGAGCGTAGCTCGCTCTTGGAGAAATGTTGGGATAGGTCCAACTGGCCTGGTCCAGGGCCTGTTGGCACGAGAGCTGCCACCTGGCAGGGAAGCTTCCCGTATTGGTCGGCTGGCAAGCGCCCCACAGCACACCCTCCTGCCAGCAATGCATTCCATGACTGGTCCAGGCCACAGCCAAGTGGCGACACCACGCCCAACCCCGTCACGACCACTCTGCGCTTCCCAGCCTGTGCCGTTATCTGGCGGCACCCAAGCATCTGGGGAGCACACGCAAACATTTTCTAACTATAACTAAACATTTAGCTTTCATTAATAAAATATTATGTTTAACACTTTCATACCAAGCCCAATTATAGACCTAGCTTAAGCATTACACAAGTAACAGCTGAACCAAGTCCAGGCTGGACTTGAATCACATTTATATCTTTCTGTTAATTCTTAAAGACCTCTCCACATGCACTTAAAATGTGTTCCTACTAGTCACAATTATTCTGTTTTAACTGAATTGCCTAGATTTACTATAAACATGATTTTAAAGCCTTTCAGAATAACTACAAACTGCTCTTTCAGATTGTAGTATCTTGAAAATAAAAAATACCAACCAGGATTGGAGGGGAAAAAAAAAAAGCTTGAAACATGTCTTGGAAGTATCTTGCGCAGACACATGATACTGTAGCATGCCTTTGATTTTGTACTCTCTCAGGTTCGATTGCCTGACTGCATTCATTTAAAATTCTAGTATTATGCTGCAACCCTAAGGCATCTTTCGTTGAAGTCCTAATAAATGAAGATTATTGTGACCTCTTGTACAAGGACTGCTAATTTTTTCCCATCACAAATAGTATACGTAGTTTGATAAATATAAAGCAGAGAAGTGTCAGGAAAAACAATTCTTGTACTGGTGATTCAAGTAGGTTCATCGATTGTACAGGTTAAAAGGAGAGTGTACTGGTTTATATTTCAGTGTTTGAAACGAGGGAACTATGGATGGATAGTAGCCAGAGTACCAATCTCGATGAGAAGCATATTGCCTCTATTCACAGCATGCCAAAATGGCATGGAAGGTTTTTGTTGGCTTTTTTTTTTTTTTTGGGACTTAAAGAGCTTTCACCCTATAATTTCATTTTTTGATACAGTTAACCCTCTATCTAACGACACCGCACGGTGCCAGGTAATTATGTTGTTAGATTGACGATGTCGTCAGCAGAATACAAGTACTTAGGGGTGATGCAAGAAGACCTTGGTGGAGGGGACAGGTGAAGAGAATGGTTTCTAAGGGAAGAAGGGTCCTGTGAATGCTGGGAAGAGTCCTGAAAGGAGTCAGTGGTGTAGTGAAGGAAAAGGCATACACCTCAATGGTACGCTCGATGCTGGAATATGCAGCAGCATAGTGGGATCCCTACATGGAAGGGGAGGTGCAGGAACTGGAGAATGTTCAGAGGAGAGTGGCTAGATGGGTGAAGGCAGGTGGAGAAGGCAAGGACAGGAGGGAGAGGATGAAGGTAATTACAGACTATCAGTGATGATGAAGGAAATGGGTTGGAGTACTTAGGAGGACACACAAAGGGTGGAGAGGCTTGTTAGGATGTTTAGTGTGGTGAAGGAAGAGGATGGGGAATGTAAGATTCCCATTTAATCAAGGGTGATTAAGAAGGGAGAGGGAACAATAGTCTTAAGATCCGGAGGGTGTGGAGGACGGAGAGGGTTAGGTATGGTGAAGTCGGTGAGCGAGTGAAATGTACTTGGAGAGGAGCTGGTGATGGGTTGACAGGGTTGGTTTGTTCAGGAGAGGTCTGGACGGAGAGTGAGGCATGTGAGATTGCCACTGGACGAAAGCCCAACTGCAATTATTATTATTATCATTATAATTGTTATTACATTGTATAAAGAAATTGTTCAAGAGAGATTATTTTTGATATGTACACTGTACTAAGTTGTCAGTGTAATTATTTATTTTTCAATATTTTTAAAAATTGTATATGAACTAATTGAAGTGAGATAATCTGCCATGCCATGCTTGTCCTCGTTTCTGAAAAAACTGTCCAAGTAAAATATAAATTTTGTGATACCTTAAAAATGAAATTTCTTCTTTTGATCATTCACTTACAGATTACAAAAATTTTCACTGTTCATTTTTTTTTCTTTGTTCACACAAGTGTCTAAGAACCCTAAACACAAGGGAAATCGACCACAACCTTTGTTTAGCATCATTAGGAAGCAATTTATGATAACCATGAATAAAACAAAAAAAAAAAAAGTCGAAACGGAATTTAACCCGGGTCCTCCTGAACAAGAATCCAAAGTCTTAACGTTACGCCTTGTGCATACAACATTATTTTAACACACGTTTCACACTTACCGTAAATAACTCATACTGATACTGTTGACTTAAAGACACTAACTGGTAATTTTTTATTTGAAATGCGAAACGTCGTATTCGTAACATAACAAACAAAGCATAGACACGGATATACTATCCATGGGGGAGAAACATTATTGGACGAAACCGAGAACAATTCCTTCATCTCGTAGTTTTGGACCCGGCCGCTAGGTAGAAGCACTGACTCATGGCACCATCTATTATGTTACTCTTCTGTTTTATAAATATTTTGCGATTTAAAATGCACTGCAGGCGCAGGAAACTGAAATAGACGAAGTTGGGAACTGTTAGTTTCGGCATCCGCTGGTATGGAGGCAGCACAAGCACCGTGAGTCCTGATAATTTTCAAATAATTTGTGTATTGTCGGCCACCATTTTTCGTCCAACAGTTTGAATGTTATAGGCCATAGAACAAAGAGGATTATAAAACGGAAACTCCCATGCTGGAATGTTGGGCACTGTTTTCAGCATCCTCTACCAAGCGAGTGCCAACTAACTTCATTCGCTAGGGTATTTTGAATCACTTATGGCTACATATAAATATTATAGTTGCCATTTCAATTAGTAGGTTTGTTTTACTCGGCCTTGACCTGGCGACTCTTTGTGCTCTTGCAGCTCTCGGGGCACTCCTAGGCGTTTTACACACCAGAAACAAGATGGCGCAGGGTGTTTTACTCGTCAGGTCAAGATGCTCCCAGATCAAAAAGAGCATGCCTTTATTGCTCCTCCTTGCTAGTAATTGTAAACGCTTCCGCCTAGCACAACCACGAGAGCCTCGTGCATGCAAAGAGACTTGCGCCATTTCCTAACGCACTCACATTGGAGCGTATCACTGCAACCTTGCAGCTCCCTGCTATAATACCGTAGTCTGCTCAGCAACCGTGTGTATAATAACTTGTGGCAGCGTAATAAATAAGTTATGCTAACCTGACGCCCCGAGAGTTGCCTACATCATTTCAGTAGTATCCTATGTCCTACTCCGCTAACATCTCAGAGTCAACAGAGTAATACTTAAACTTTTTCAGTTATCACCAACACCATTTGTTTCCCCTTTCTTTCATCGCCGCCACGTCTAGGGACTGCCACGAACGTCACACACCCCGACTCATGCTCTACCGACCTGGGCCAGTTCATGTCCAGGTGGCGCCCATCCACCACCCACGACACGTAATAATTAATAATTATGCACTCCTAGACATGCACATGGCGACATATGGCGCCCAACGCTTTGGCTGAGTAAATTCATAACGTTGCGGGCCAATCAGGCAACGAAGGGCCGCCTGATAAGGAACTCTTAACTGGCATATTTTAGTGAGCAAGGAACAGTTGTGTATAACTAAGGCAGACAGAAAGGGCAGGAAGTGTGGATAGTGAGATACCATGCGGACAGCAGGCACGCACGAGAGCCCCCTCACTCTCTTCATCGCGCCGAGTGGAAATAACGGGACCGACCGGCCATGCACAACAACAGCGTGGAGTGCAAGCAAGAGCGGACTAACTCCACATGACCAGCATGTTCGTCGCATAGGAATTAGTGTGCGCAGTGCGAGCAACCGAGACTGGACACAGTTAAACCAGAAGACTGGTTAGTTAGCTTTACGTGCGGGTGCCATTGGCCGGACACGACGTCGACGCGAACTCTACCCATGGCGGGAACACCGCAAGAGGAAGCCAGAGTGGGGAGGGCGCACACACTGCTCAAAAACTGTCCGGCGATGGGATACGAGATCACGACTTGCGTGACGTGTGCTACCGTGAGACAAACAGTGCGCCCAGGCAGTAGAATTACGAACATTGGGAGGCGTTTTTGCGCGCAGCCCATACATAGATCGGCGGAACGGGCCGCGGGACCAAGCCTCGCCAGGCACGTCAACCAACTCTCGCGCCACAGAGATCACCAACCGCGCTGCGACATCCGTGCGACCACGCCGAGAGATGTCGTGCGCAACGGCCGATGCCGTGAGCACACGTACCACGAGCGGCGGCGCACAATAGCGCCTGGATAACGAAGCCGCAAGAAGTGACAGACAGTGGCGCATAGTGTTGGGACTATTTGAGGATGTGTCGACAAAACACATGGTGCTGCCAGAGTACTCAGGCAGTAACGTTGAGGACCTGGCGAAGTTTGTAGACAAGTGGGAGGCAAGACTACGCCGGTACCACGTACAGGCGCGCGAGTGGTGTAACTTGTGGAAGAGTGTTGACGCGACATGGGAAGAGTTCACGACGAGTCTAGGGGATCGTTTCTCAGAAGCTGAGGCCAGGGCCGACAGCCTAGCCCAGTTTTACGGCGAGAAACAGCGAGACGGAGAGCCGGTCAAGCGCTTCATAGCCAAGAAGCTGCGCCTTTACTGCCGAGTGAATCCAGATGCGCCACCAGCCGAAGCGCTACCAGACGTCACACGACGAACAAATGAGAAAATTCAACCATTTCTCAGCCCGGTTCCAGGCGAATGAGTAGAGGTATGTGCGCCGAGCCAACGCGGCAGAGAGGGGCCTCAAACACCTGTTCAGCCCGAGTCCTGGGGACGGACCGACGATGGAGCTAGCACAAATAGAGGGCCGACAAAAAGAGACCAGCGGAAATGTACTAAGGCGAGCCCTGACGGAAGGCTCGGTGCAACCTGCGGACTGGCGGAGAAGAGGGGATAGACCTACCCGGCATTGGCACAAGCACTGCCAAGTACGCAACCCGAAACGTCAGCCGGCGGGAAACGAGTAAGTGGGGGAGGCCGACCTGACGTCGTACTCCCCGCAGTCACGAATACGCTGTCGGATACGACCATCTGCCGCCAGGCCAACCTCGACAGAGCCGGCACCAGGGATCAGCTGATGAGGATCGCAGTGGAAGTGAACAGCCAGAGCATCGTGGTGCTCAGACACCGCGGCCAGCCACACCTTCATCCAGCCGGGCCTGGCACATGCCGGGCGCACCCAGCACGACCCAGCCATCATGCAGCTGGCTACCCACAACGGTACATGGCGCACCCTAGGGGTCGATTCTCGAGTTGTTACGAGATTATTTTGAATTGCCGAATTTCACTTACTAAACTTCGAAACATTTATCTCACTATGGCAGAATGGTATTCTTGAGTTGAAATTCCGAAGTGGAATCTTAGTGTGAGATCTTCCTCAGTTTCAAATTTCCGGTTACACTCCCGCGGCAGAAATCTGCAAGTGAAAAGAACGCTCTACTTGTATGACGCACTGAACCCACCCTCTGGAGGAAAAAATTGTTTGTTCTGTGGTCGCACGCAATATTCGCACGTGTATAAACGGAATTATAAAGAAAATGTATAAATTAACTGGCAACGTGTTTTGTAATGCAATATTATTACGTACAAGTAGTTACAAAGTATTTATCAAGAGACATTTAATTTGCAAGTCATTTTATTAGAAATTCAGGAAACTGCTGCCATCTTGCAGCTATTTTACAAACACAACGACATTACCTTTTTTTAACGAGCACGGCTGTTTGCAAAGCTTAAATTTACTACTTAAGATTGTTTTTGTATTGCACACTTCTCGTACGTACTGAAATTTAAGTCACCACAAAAGGAGAGATAACTAAGAGTTAGTTTATAGGTTATTTCTTGAGTGGAATTTTCTGTACAAAATGTGGGTTAGTAAAATCACAGAAGGTATACATAGTATGGAACTTCGAATAATTACGTTACAACTATTTAAAAAATTTAAATTCGTTGATAAAAAGGCAAATGAGTAAAGAACTTGCTACATAAAAAAAAACTATAGGAAGGAGAAGCCTCTCGAACCTTTTTTTTAATACTCCGCACAGAGCATTTAGACAACTGCCATTACCACTATTATATAGTGTCACTCATAGTTTGGTTCTCATTATACATATAATACTGTTCTATGTAAACATGTAATGTTAAATACATGTTTCATGATAAAATTAATTATTTGTTGCGATCGTGTATTATAAAATGAACAAGCAAAGTATTAACATAATTTAAAAATACGCACGGGCACTCTACAGCACTTTATTGCTTTATTTCGTCTGTTTGAAAGAGTGAGGTTGTAGAAATACACTGTAAAAGTGTCATGGCTGCCGTCTTCAAGGTGTTGCAAAATCGCATCTCACGACCCCAAGAGCATGTGAGATTTTTCCGCATGGCATAATTTCATTTCGAAGTTATTTTCACTCAAGAATAGCAAAATGGAATCCATTACGATACTCCGAGCAAATTCGCAATGGAATAATCTCGCCTCATTGGCCCCCTGGGCACTACAGATGTCACCATCCTCATGCGGGATCACGTCTCGACCACGACAGCGGTGGTGGTAGGTATCTTTCGGGAGGAAGTGGTGCTGGGCCAACCTTGGCTGAGCGCACAGGAGGCCGTCATCAAGGTCGCTGTCCGGCGGATGCACCTAGGAGTGGGTGAGCGGAGGACCATCTATGCAGTGTATAAGACGGCTTTGTTACCAGAGTCTTGTGTTACACTTGCCGACCTAGATCATGAAGTGCCAGAAATATACTGCGACACAGTAGAACGAGTGATAGGAGAAGGCAGGACGTCTTTGCCTTCTCGGACCTGCTTCACGCCACCATGGCGGCCGAGCTAGCTATCCCCACCGGAAGTGACGAACCAGTGTACACGGGACCTAGGGCGTACGGGTTCGAGGAACAGCACGTCATTAGAAAACAGGTGGAGGAGATGCTGAAGGAAGGGATAATTGAGCCATCGGTCAGTAGATACAACTCGCGGATAGTGCTAGTGTCAAAAAAGGACGGGGGTACGAGATTCTGTGTGGACTTCAGACTGGTGAATGCAGTGACAGAAAGTGCGCCACCACCACAGATTAGTGTGGACGAAGCGCTCGCTAGCCTAAGGGATGCGAAAGTATTTTCCACGTTAGATTTAAAGGCAGGTTACTGGCAAGTCCCCATTAAAGAGCAGGACAGAGAAAAGACAGCATTTACCACCCCTGACGGAAGGCGCTTCCAATTCCGCGTCATGCCGTTTGGCCTGAAATGTGCGCCCTCGACCTTTCAGTATATGATGTCCTGGGTCTTGTAACGGCGTACCTGGACTACATAATTGTGTGGTCCCGGAACTGGGAAGAACATGTGAGCCATTTGAGTATAGTGCTGGAGCATTTAGCAACCCACCATTTTGAAGTGTCACCGACCAAGTGTCATATAGGAAAACAAAACGTAAACTTACTGGGCCATGTAGTATGCGTGGCAGGGAACTATGCACACCCGACCCACCTCGCGAAGATAGCAGAAGCCGAATCACCGTGAACACACAAGCTGCTACAGCGGTTCATAGGACTGGCCAACTGGCTCCAGAACTATATCCCGGGATTTGCACAAATCACGACACCACTAACGGACTTGTTGTCACCGCAGGTACGGTACCGCTGGACGGAGAGCGCACAATGCACGTTCGACAAGCTCAAAACTGCTTTCCGCAACTGCCACATCCTCTTCCACGTAGACAGTCAAAAGACACTATACGTCCAAACGGATGCCAGTATGGAAGGAGCAGGCGTGGTCGTGTACCGGCTCGCGGAGAACGGCATGAGACTCATTTTATGTTATGGAAGCGCGAAGTTTGGGGACGTGGAGCGCCGGTACCACAGCAACGGGAGAGAGTGCCTGGCCATAATATGGGCCTTGCGACGGTTCCGACACTACCTAGAAGGGAGACCATTCACACTGCGCACGGACAACAAGTGCCTAACATGGCTAGACAATATGCAGGGGCGCAGGTGCAAACTCATCCTGTGGGCGCTACTGTTGCAATCTTTCAACTTCACGTTGGAGCACGTGCTGGGAGAGGAAAACGAGTGGCCCGACCTCCTGTCAAAAGAACCGGACCCGAGGGAAACACTCCGAGACGAGGAGGAATCCGAGACCATGACACCGCCTGGGAAACGAACCCGGACCCCGATCGCCCAGAACAGTGCAGGTGTACCGAACCCCTAAACCCACTTCCGTGCATAAATGTAACGACCGTGAAACCCAGCGAGGAAGGCCCGAACACCTGTGCAGAGATGATGGCACACGTCCTTAATAGCAAACAGATGTCGCGGGTCGCTCAGGACCTATGTGCGCAAGGGAGCGCAGGGGAAAGAGAAAACAACCGAATCGCCAATGCCCAAATTCAAGTACGTAGTCTCGGCGCAGCGACGAGGAAGACATACGCCCCACCAGAAGCAAGAGAGGGAGCATTTCGGTATGCGCACAACCACCCACTAGCTCATACAGGATACTGCAGAAACAAGGATCTACATCCTATATCATCAGAGGAGAGCGAGGCAGGAGGATGGAAATCCATAAAGACGATGTGTGCAAAGCAAACATTTAACCAGAAAATCAAGCCGGAGGCGACGCAAAACCCCGACCGGGCGAGGAGACCCCCATCAGAACAGACCAAACACGTAAAACTCAGCACACGGACTTAGAAGTGGCATGGAAGTGGCTGTTCCCCTCGACACCAAGCACAGGAGCGCTAACAGGTTGAGAACCGCTCGTGACGGAACCAGAGGAGATAGAACCACAACAAACAGAACCCGGACAAGGCGTACAAGGGTCAACTAGAGACCACTAGGTCTAGGGAGATGACGGCCCGCTAGACGAAGTGCACTTCACGGTGACCATGGAGGAGATAGAGGACGAAGTCGAGAGACGCCCGCAGCGACGGTGGAGACGCCCGCAGAGATTTTCTCCCTCAGAGTGGGAGGACCATGCGGGGCCAGAAGAGCCTGGGGACGAAACGCCACGACGCCAACTGGCACGACGAAACCCCTCCGACAACCCAAGGCAGGACAGCGCCGATGCAGGAAGCGCCAAAAACCCAGCGCAACAGGGGGAAAACGGCGGCAGACAAAATGGCCGTTGAACCCCCCCTTGGCCTTCGTTAGCCATCCTGGCTGGCACGAGATCCAACACGCCGTCGCGCACCCCCGACGACCATGCTATGGCAGCCCAGGATACAACGCCATCAATGCCGAAGATGCAGGCAACACTGCGCGACAGGGGAGAAACACGGCGGTGGCCCGGATGGCCGTTGAACCCTCCCCTCGACCATCGCTAGCCCTCTCGGCTGGCGCGAGGCCCGACGTCCCACTGTACCCACTCAGTTGCCAACCCTCCGACGCAACCCTCCACGACATCAGCCAGGATGTTGCCCGGCGATGCCTGGGGTGGACCGAGGAGAGGGACACAGGTGCGGGGGTCGTTGATTGTCGGGTTTGGGCTGTTGAAGGGGGGCATCTGTCATCGTACTGCGGGAGCCCAAACGCCAACACACGACAAGGCCATGCACCTGAGGCCCGCTGACCGGCACGAGCAATGTCGCCGACGTACAATAGTCGGCCACAAGGGCAGTTCAGTTGACGTACGAGTCGAAGTTACCCGGCGATTGGAATCCACCCCGAAGTGCATCAGAGTAGAGTCCAGCGAACAACTCCTCCTCCTCCCCCCCCCCCCCCCCCCCCCCCCCCCCCCCCCAACGCCCGCACCACTACGTCTATGAGCAGTCACTCGGCAGTGATGTCACGAACGCCTGACCAAACTAGCCAATTGAGTGTTTAAATATTATATAAGAATAGACATAAACAGAATTCTGCATGCATAAAAAACATAATAATTGTTCTCAGATTTGTAATGTATGTCTTGCTGTATTTTAAGATGGTGGTTGCTGAGCATTAGCTGCTATGCAGTGTGTAACCCCCGTTTTTCCAGCGGCCATGACAGTGAACCTCCAGTGCGGACGTGTGTGTGGCGAGCTCCTTCCCGCGGGGCTGAACTACAATCTTAAATCAACCAACATCGAGAGTGCTGTAAGTCTTTTCTTTAATTTCACCAGAACATCTTTTATTTAATCGTTTCACGCCCCCACGAGGAGTATAATATTAACTGTTTGAATTGTGCAAGTGTGAGTCTGCAATTCCCGCCACGTGGGCCAGACACTTTAACATAACATTTAAGGGACGGGCCTTCTCCCGCAATCAACGTAAAACTAGAATAGTGCTAGTAACTGTGAACGCTTCTGCGCAACACAACCACGAGAGCCACGTGCATGCAAAGAGACTTGCGCCGTTTTCTCATACACTCACATTGGAGCGTATCACTGCACCCTTGCAGCTCCCTGCTAGAATACCGTAGTCTGCTCAGCAACCGTGTGTATAATAACTTGTGGCAGCGTAAGAAATAAGTTACGCTAACCTGACGCCCTGAGAGTTTCCTACATCATTTCAGTAGTATCCTATGTCCTACTCCGCTAACATCTCAGAGTCAACAGAGTAATACTTAAACTTTTTCAACTATCACCAACACCATTTGTTTCCCCTTTCTTTCATCGCCGCCTCGTCTAGGGACCGCCACGAACATCACACGCCCCGACTCATGATCTACCGACCTGGGCCGGTTCATGTCCAGGTGGCGCCCATCCACCACCCACGACACATAATAATAACTCACTTTTAGACATGAGATGCCCACGTGATTCTGTGTGAATTCAAGTGTTTATTTTATTTACCACGCGGATGTCACTGTCTCTAATCATCCTCTCCATTCACGACAGGTCATCACGGGACAGGGCATGCCACGATCTTACCACTGTGCCACCCACGAGTCTCGTGCTAACCCGAGCATTCTGGTTAGCTGGTGCCCACAGAGTACATTTACAAGACCATCCCGTAAATTCACCATTTCTCCACCACACGTAATCCCGGCCACGTCGGATCACAATTAGTTAGGCAGAAGTTGCGATTTGTAAAAATGACAACACTCTTTAACAATATTTTTACATTGGTCCCTCTCGACAGTGCTCTTTAGAGACATACAGAAACATATTTTCAATAAAACTTTTATTTTTACAATGGATAACAGTACTTTTGCTAGCTGGTATTTATTTGTCGACATTTAACTATTTCGCTATGCACGTATACAATATAGCATTTGAAGTCCGTATCACCATTCCGAAGGTTCAGTAACAAACCACCAGATGTCTGTCACTTGGTGCTTTGCATTTCCAATACATTTGCCAGTGCATAATCTTGCATGTACATGGAAATATAGAAATCCACTTCGCTTACAAAAGAAGCAAAATTTAGCAGTTGTTACTTGTAAAATATATTTTTTATTTACAGTCTATGTTCTTAGAGGAAAATACAGCTCTTTCTTCTTAGTCTTCTTTTATTATGTTTATGAGAAAAAAATGTTTTTGTAAACAAGTGCTTACCACAGATGGCACAACTGCATCGAAAATAATAGAGATTAATATTGTGCAGATTCTTTAAATTGACATCAGTCTGTCACTGACATCTCTAAAGCCCGCTTCACACACATCAGTGAGATATTCAATCTGGGATTCTGCCAGCCGTGATGTTACAGTGGTGTCTATTCAGGGCATATGTCAGAGTTTCCCCCCTTTTTTGTTTCTTATTTTCTTCCTAAATAATTAAATTGCAAAAAACAATTATCACTGAAAGCCAATAAAATAATTTGCATTACACTGCACTGTAGAACATATTTGTGCATGTAAAAAATCAGATAATCGATAAATAATTCAGAAGAATGTATTGCATCTGGGAAATTGGGATACTCTCTTTATATTTTTACACTGTGTGGCCCCTCGCAAATTGAGGCTCAGGGTATATATTTGACGTGTGCGCAACCGCCCACACAATTCCAGCGACCATTCGCGGCCTTCTTATAGCGATACCAGCCAGGATGGCCAGCATCGTCAGTGGCTAGCTGAGCGTAAGGAACGCACCCTAGGGCTACCCCAAGCCAGCCAAGTCGACTGAGCAGGTTACATTAATGCGACATCCGCCCACGTGGTAGCTAACTGACCAAAACAGCTAATCACGCACGTAACAAGGAAACCACCACCACCGCAACGTGAAGCAGCAAGTAATTTGCAAGGGACATTGGTAGTTTCGTCAGGCATGACACCGTCGCGGATCCCGAGGTGTGTACTCGTCGAAGCACGTGCAACCCTAACTTCCAGTGCGGGCGGAAGGCAAAGAAAACCCACATATCATAAAACACAGCATAATTTTAGAGAGTTAATGCAGCATTCAAACGTGTGTTTACTATGTTCCCAAAAATGTATGAGTAATAACGTTCAACGGCTCTAAATCACGGAGCGCGACCCAGGGTGACAACCTGGCAGAACTAAAGACCGCCAAATGTGTCAACACACATTTTTGTTCAAAGCAGCAGTATAGTTATTTTTATAGGGTATTATGTGTGCATGCAGTGTTTAATTGGCAAACAGTGTCAGCTCGGACTTTGAGAGACAGATTAACAAGATAACCGGAGCGGAAGGCACAAGTAAATAATTTCCCTCAGTGTATTTTCGGAGCATGTTTTCAGCCATTGCTTTTATACTAAAGAGTTCACAGTGTTGTATGTATTTTTCATAATTTTACAGGGTGATATGTAATTTGCTTTGTAGCACAAGTTGCC